>CAVNYN010219618.1:0-62974 GCA_963692815.1 Nyctanthes arbor-tristis
AAAAAAAAAAAAAAAAAAAAAAAAAAAAAGGCAATGATGTAGATGGTCACCCCAAAGATCACCAAAAAAAAAAAAAAAAAAATCAAATTGTCAACGCTTAAAAATTACATTTTTAATTTACATTATAGAGAGAGTGAGATAACGTTTTCAGTAATCCAAAGCCACGAGTTAGAATCTGACCATAAAGTTTTTTAAGTTTCGCGATTAGAACAAAATATATACATGTTTATAATTACCATGGGAAGAGGGACAGGAAAAAAATGGTCCCTACAAAAACGACGGTATCAAGTTGCAAATCTTTTGCGATAATTGGAGATTGGGAACTTGGTAAACATGGAGAAAATTAGGAATATGGTTTTCTAAAATTGGGAGGACGTTAAACATGGATAAAATTGGGAAAATGAGCAAAGGCTAATGTCACATTTTTTTTATATAGGAAAATTGAAAATTAAGTAAATAACAAAAGCCCCATAAGGCAAAACACTATTATAAAGACGGGTAGATAGAAAAAAACTGATACGAACTCGAATAATTCATATGGGAATACAAGAACACAAATAGAATAATAAAATATTACGGATTACTTCGAGGAAACCCGACCCTCCCAAATATTGGTTTTTCAGAAGAAACCAACAAAACTCCCAAATACAAACACCAGTTTGCAATATAATCAATTCCACACCCTACTTTCATCATTTTTACATCTTAAAAAAGATATAAAATAAACATTATCCCACTAACTTACCCACTAACCACAAACTTACCCACTAACACAATAATAGCTAAGTACATGGACACTGTCTCTAACTACTTTTACTAATTCAAACTAAATAAATAACTAATATCTAAATACTAAATTATTACATTGCTAATTAAAATAGAATCGTAACATTCCTTCCCTCTTGAAACTACCCTTGTCCTCAAGGGTATGAATAAATTTCCTTCTCCTGCACTTCCAATTTAGGACCAAATATGAGAAGATATGAATTATTTTTTGGAGGTTGTCAGTTGTTATAGTTCCATACTCCAAACGTTGGGCTATCTCGACCAATGACGACTTTGCCATATAAGAAGACTGAAATTTGATATTCGAAAATGGTTGCTCGACTTCTAATTTTTAAAGGAAAACAATGCTCCTTTTTTCATCAATTGGAAAGATTTTGGAGTTATCACCTCCTAGCACTGCCTTGCAGTTGCTACTAGGAAAAAATGCAATTTTTCACTCATTTGAATTGTCGAAAATAAGTTCCAACAATCTTGTTTCTTCGAAAGAGTAATCTAGATCTTCAGATGTAAAGGATGTCGGTACGGGAAAACCTATACTTTTTTCTTCAAAAGAATAATCAGTTTCCTCATATTGTTGCTCCAAAGCAAATGAATGCAACTTGACATCAATCATGTCGGCCCAAATTTTCATTTTACACATCATATCTTTCATTTCTTTTTGAAAAGCAGCAATAACTTGAACTATGCTCTCCAAACGTGCTGTTACGAACTCGAATAATTCGTATCGAAATACAAGAACACAAATAGAATAATAAAATATTGTGGATTATTTCGAGGAAACCCTAAATATTGGTTTTTCAGAAGAAACAAACAAAACTCCCAAATACAAACACCAGTTTGCAATATAATTAATTCCATACCTTACTTTCATCAGTTTTACATATTTAAATAGAGATAAAATAAACATTATCCCACTAACTTACCTGCTAACACAATAATATCTAAACACATGGACACTATCTCTAACTACTTTTACTAATTCAAACTAAATAAATAACTAATATCTAAATACTAAATTATTACATTGCTAATTAAAATAGAACTATATGATATCAAGAATGCTTTGAAAATTAAAATTATTAATCGTAAAAAGAAAGCGTTGACAAAAAAAGAAGATTCTATAAGCTGTTCAAAAATAACAAAATAAAAAATAGCTAAAACAAAATAAAGTTAAAAAAAAGGAAAAGTTTGGGCGGGAAAACTTCTTTTGATTTAAAGTAATATAGATTGGGAGGACGTTAAACATGGATAAAATTGGGAAAATGAGCAAAGGCTAATGTCATGTTTGTTTTATATAGGAAAATTGAAAATTAAGTAAATAGCAAAAGCCCCATAAGGCAAAACACGATTATAAAGACAGGTAGATAGAAAAAAACCCACTAAATGACATCAAGAATGCTTTGAAAATTAAAATTGTTAATCGTAAAAGGAAAGCGTGGACAAAAAAGGAAGATTCTATAAGCTGTTCAAAAATAACAAAATAAAAAATAACTAAAACAAAATAAAGTTAAAAAAAATGGAAAAGTTTGGGCGGGCAAACTTCTTTTGATTTAAAGTAATATAGATAGATACCATTCTGAAACACAGCGCACATAAATCAATAATACAAACGAAATAAAACACAGCGCATATAAATTAATAATAATACAAACGAAATCAAACTCATATACTGGAGACTACAAACTATATATAAAATGTAGACAAACCCCCATATGAGGGAATCGAACCTGTGACCTTTACATCCCAAGACCTCAACTTAACTTTAACCCCCTAATCAAATGGGCTAAGGTCTCATTGGCTTAATTCAATATTTTTTTAAATCAGGCAAAAGGGACAAGTGTTTTTCAAGATGAAAGTGGAGCAAAATTTACTTCTAGTTAGAAGCTATATACTTGCCAATTTCATGTTCCTCTCTTAAATTATTGTTATTTTTGATTTCTAGTGTGTCCAATTGATGATTCGAAATGGGAAAAGAAAATTTTTAGAGAAAGGTATAAATTCCATTTTAATTAATCTTAACTACATAGCTAGGTATATTTGGCCATTTTTCATTCTTTGGATTTTGGAATTAATATATCTAAATCGCATTTGATCAGTATAAATTCATAATTATACCCTCTTTTGATTCATGAAAGGAACATGTCAAGTTAGTTTGATTGGTTGCAAAAATATATAGCTAAAACTTGCACAAATTTAAAGTTTTCCACAAGTCAAATATGTGGCCGTGCTCGTATTCTAGAGGGCGATTTGGAAGGAAGGGGAGAATTTGGAGACTAATCTTACAAGTTATGTTTGCACATAATTGAGTCCATATATCATTAATCTTATAAGAGAACATTGCAAAATCCAAGGCAAAAAAATGGAAAACAAATATCTTTTGTAATGCTAAAGAGTAGAACTAATAAAAGATTTGTTAACATCCTGTAGGTCAAAGGTCATAATCTAGACCTTTTATGATCAAATCTATCAAATCTTTGCAAGTCGAATTAATACAAATGGTCATAAACAAAAAAAAAGTAGCTACAGAGATGCTTGGCATTTTGATCCATGGTGTATAATAAAATATTTGATATATTTTATGGGTTTGTAAAATCATGTCATTTTGCATTTGCTTTGTCAAGATAGGATTAGAGTTTGTCAGCAAATTTGGATTATTATGCTCTTCAGGATAAAACAAGTTTGCAATAGACAGAGTAATGATGATGTTATGGATTTTGCTTTTGCAATATTTTTCTTTTTGAAAAAAAAAAGAAAAAAAAACATATTGTAAGTGTTACGTAATTGTCAATTTTGTCACTCGGATGTCGTTATGAACACATGGAATATTTGGTTTACATGTGTGAGTTTCGCTCATGCAAACAACTCATTAAATTTTTAGGAAGATTTTGATTTACAAGTTGTAACGATACATGTTTCGTTATTTTATATGCATCACGATTGAACAGCTTGGAGGTGTTTATTAACCCTCAAGTTCCTTAAAATAGGTGAAATAGACATAATGAAAGGAGAATGATTGGAAAACATCTGTGATTTTTAGTGAAAAATGTAATGATACATGATTTGTACTTTGTATGCATCACGACTCAACAGTCGTTATACTCATTTAATATCTAAAGGTGTTTGCTAACGTCATATTTTTTAAAATAGGTGAAATAGAAATAATGAGAGAAGAATTTTGAGAGAAAATATGTTATTTCTAGTGAATAAGGAATAACGATGTTCGTTCCTTGTACGCATCATAACTCGATAGTCAGTATACTCATTTAATATCTAAAGGTGTTTGCTAACCTCATATTTTTTAAAATAGGTGAAATGGACATAATGCAAGAAGAATTTTGAGAGAAAATATGTGATTTCTAGTGAACAAGGAATAACAATACATGTCACAAATGGGGTTTGAGTAAGCATTAGTTCTACTCCCTCATTTTTCAATCATCCAACAAGGTGTCTTCATTCTCACAGAAGGTCTTTTGTTGAGGTAAAAGCTCCCTGAACCAATAACCAAGGAAGTTGAGGAGTTCTATTGGAACGAGTTAGCATTGCCTGAAGACAAAGAGGATGATGTGTTGGACTCTGTGATCCGAAAGAATAAAAATGATGAGCCTATGAATGAGGAAGAGGTTGTTGCTTCTGCTTTTAAGTATTGTAAATGCCAAATTTTTTTATTTTTTATTTTTTGCGGAGATGGTGTGATGCATGCACAACATACTTGGTTATCCAAGTGAAAATTGTGCTCATGCTCATATAGGGGTGGGCAATGGGTTGGGTTGAGTTGATTTTGGCCTAAAACCAACCCAATCTATTTTTATTTAGTTTCATATTTTTGATACCTAACCCAACCCAACCTACCCCGTAGATGGAACTAACCCAACCCAAACCGCTTTAAGTCGGTTTGGGGGCAGTTTTCTCTCCATTTTTCCCTTTTCATTTTCATTTTTTCCTTTTTTGGTTTGACTTTTATCTGCCCACCCCTGTGCTCATATGCCTATTGCTTATTAAGGAATATTTCAGTTTACAGACTGTAACGATACATGTTTCGTTATTTTGTACTTGTCACGATTGAACAATCGTTTTGCTCTTGATTGCTAATGTTTACTAATACTTACTCTTTCAAAAAAGATTAGAACGATACATGTTTCGTTATTTTGTATGTATCCCGACCGAACAGTCGTTTTACTCCATTGACTACTCCTAATGTTTGCTAACAGTTACTTTTTTCAAATAGGTTGTAACGATACATGTTTCGTTACTTTGTACGTTTCACAACTGAACAGTCGTTTTGCTCCCGTGATTATTTTTGGTATTTGCTAACAGTTGTCTTTTGAAATAGGTTGTAACAATCCATGTCTCATTATTTTGCATGTATCACGGCTCAATAGTCATTTTGCTTCATTGACTACTCCTAATGTTTGCTAACAGTTACTTTGTTAAATAGGTTGATGCGTGTTTTGTTATTTTGTACGTGTCATGATTGAACAATTGTTTTGCTGCAGTGACTATTCTTGGTATTTGCTAACAGTTGTCTTTTGAAATAGGTTGTAATGATACATGTCTCGTTATTTTGTATGTGTCACTATTGAACATTTTTTTTGCTCTATTGACTACTCTTAGTGTTTACTAACAGTTATTTTTTTCAAATAGGTTGTAACAATATACGTTTCGTTATTTTGTATGTGTCATGACTGAATAGTCATTTTGCTCCAGTGACTATTCTTGGTATTTGTTAACATTTAGCATTTTGAAATAGGTTGTAACAATATATGTCTCGTTATTTTATATGTGTCACGACTGAACAGTCGTTTTGCTCTATTGACTACTCCTAATGTTTACTAACAGTTACTTTTTCCAAATAGGTTGTAATGATACATGTTTAGCTATTTTGTACGTGTACAGTCATTTTTCTCTCGATGACCATTCTTGGTATTTGCCAACACTCAGTATTTTGAAATACGTTGTAACAATATGTGTCTCGTTATTTTGCATGTGTCACCACTAGTTTTGCTTCATTGACTGCTCCTAATGTTTGTCAATAGTTAGCCTTTTGAAATGTTTTGTTATTTTGGATGTATCACGATTGAATAGTTGTTCTGTTCCATTGACTGTTCTTGGTGTTTGCTAACGATCACAATCTTTTGAATTATATTAAATAGACGTCATGAAACAAAAAATTACATTGAGATTTGAAAAACGGTTTAAAGGACGAGGAATAGCCAAAATGATACTAGATGCGAAGGAACGAGAGTTTAATTGTGATGTACTAAAATGCTTGAAACATGACACATAGCTCAGCATGTTGAACAAGGTATTACCTTCTACTGAGAGATATGAGAATGAATAGATTCAAATGTCCTCAACAATGACAAGTATGGGAAACGATACTTCTCCGACGGGAATTGTTACTTGTGCATTTGTAATATCTTAGGGCACGCGAGCCTACACGGATTGAACAAGCACCAGTTTCATCATACTAGGTGTAGTAAATAAGGTAATCCGCAAAGAGAACGGTTTAAAGGAAGACAAATAGCCAAAACAATACTAGATATGAATGAACGATAGTTTAATCATGTTAAAACGCTTAAAACATCACACTAGCTTAGCATGTTGAATTATATATTACCTTCTACTGAGAGATAGGAAAATGAATGGATTCAAGTGGCCTCAACATTGACAAGTATGGGAAACGACACTTATACGAAAGGAATCATCATGTACGTGGGCATGCTAGGCTACACAGACTGAACATGCACCAGTTTCATTATGCTAGGTTGATTGAATAAGGTAATCTACAAGGAGAACGGCTTAAAGAATGCCGAATATCGAAAATGATACTAGATACGAAGGAACTAGAGTTCAATCGTGATGTGCTAAAGCGCTTGAAACATGACACATAATTTAGCACGTTGAAGGAGACATTACCTTCTACTGAGAGATATGATAATGAATGGATTCAAATGGCCTTGATAATGACAAGAATGGGAAACGAAACTTCTACGAAAGGAACTGTTACGTATATGGGCATCTCTAAAATGGCACACTAGCATACACGGACTAGACATACACCGTTATACTAATTGTTACGTGAAGTAAATAACAATGTGTTTGTCAACTATTTATGAAGTGGTTGTTAATAAATTGGTTTATAAATAGCGTTGTTTATAAATTGAGTTGTCAAATACATTTGGTTTGATGAAGAGACCGGTTTACACGATGACGAATACCTGAAATGATTCTTATTACGAGGCAATTTCACTTCTTTTGTGATCCGCTAAAATGCTTAAAAGAATCTACAAAGAAGAGTCTGTTAGTAGCAGTAAAATTTATTATGGAGAGATAAGATAAGTTGAGGCTGTGAATAGACGTGTGCTCTTCCGATCTGTATGAGAAAGCAAATACAAGCAATCGCAATTTTTCTTTGAGCGACAACGTAGTTGTGCATTTCCAAAACAGATTGGACCGAACCTTGAACTGACATGCACCATTATAGCAATTGCTACATGAAGTAAAAAAGTACTTTGATACTGAAAACCAGAAACAATTGTTGGTACTAAAGCATGACACTTCTGTCATGATGTGCCAAAATGCTCGAATACCAGAAACTATACTTAATACTACAGAACGATAGTATTCTCCCGATTTATTAAAATGCTTGCAATAACTTTCAAAGCTTAGTGTGTCGGTATAATTTCAAATAAATGTTAGGGTCTTGACCATTTGTGCTTCAAGTTAAGCATTGATTGATGCATGCTACAACTGAAGTGTTGTTTTTATTAATCATGAACGAGAGTACATTCATTATGTGCTTGTGCAACCGTTGAAACACTGGTCGATGCACAAACTAACTAAAGTATCGTTTTCCAAAATCAAGAACAACTGTTGAGCCGTATTGTTTTCTACACCTAATAAATGGTCCAACCAAGTGTCAAACGCAAAGAACATGCTCTTAAACACACCTTAATATGTTGATTACGGTGAATGTTTGTCTGAAAAGATATGATACACCATTATGTGAAGTTAAACTCATTAAACAATGATAGATACATAAAACAACTGAAGTATCGTTTCTGTGTTTCTGGCATGACTGCTGTTTTGATTTTTATTATGTGCTTAATAAAGGATCTCGCCAAGGGCCAAAATGCAAGAATGCTTTTTGAACACACTTGAGGGTGTTGATTACGGTGAGTGTTAGATGCAATAAGTTTTACACACACCTGTGAAATTGTTGCAACATTGATCGATGCATAAACCGACTGAAGTATCATTTTCTGAAATCAAGAACGACTGTTGATTCGTGTTGTTTTCTACACACCTTAAACTGTTGATTACAGTGAATGTTTGTCTAAAAAGATATGATACACAAATATGTAAAGTTAAACTCATTAAACAATGACAGATGCGTAAAACAGCTGAAGTATTGTTTTTGTATTTCTGGCACGACTGCTTTTTTTTTTTTATCTTTATTAAGAGTCATGATTTCTATTTCATATAGTTTGGAATCTGCATTAACAAGCTCCTCAACCATTTTGTATAGTTCCACATACGAAATGCTAGTGGAAACAAAAATAATATTGATATTCTTTTTGTTGTTCTCTTTATATTTTCACACTCATCTAGCTTTATTACTCTTTTAAAACTCAACAAAGTGACAACCTTGTACCCACGTCACTCTCTTAGTATCCATCACTGCAAAAAAAAAAAAAGAAATTACAAATTAATGATTACTCATTCGCAATATACGAAAAACATGTGAGATTTTAACTAAAAAATGAAAAAAAAAGTGATTACAACTGCAGTATCGTTACGCATGGTATACCATAACTCAAGCATCATTATGGTTAATATATTATCTTTGCATTTTTAGTAGCATGTCAAAACGGAAACCATAGGAATCAAAACAATTATGCAATAAAAACAGTAACATAAGCCACTTTCTAAGAAAATTAGATTATTTCAATAGATATTGAATGCAATATCGTTATGCATAGCATTTCATGACTGTACATTCGTTATAGTAGATATATAATGGCTGAAGTTTCTATATTAGAAGAAAACTAAAATTATGGTAACCATAACGATTGTACATAAGAAACAGTAAGAATACCTACCTAATAGCTTAGGTTGCGTTCTTTTCGTGATTCAGTTTTCTATTTTTGAGTTTTCAATTCATTTTCAATTTCTGTTTTAAGTGCTTGTTTTTAGATTTCTAAAAATACGTTTACTTTGTCATTTTGGAAAACTTTTTAAAGAAAACTAAAACTGGAAAACATGTTCTTTTTGATATTTTGAGAATTTATTTGTTTGTTAAGTAAATTAAATTATTTTGTTCTTTCGTTAAAAAAAATTATTTTGTTCTAATGTATCAATACCAAGATTAAAATATGAAAGTTTGCTATAGTTTATTATAAGGAAAAAGGAAATAAAAAAATAATAAAATTAATAATAATAAAAAATAAACTAATTTTGGAAGCATATGACACATTAATAAAATTAGAGGAGAGAGAAATTAGAGGAGGAGGGATGAAGGGTTGTAAAATTAGAGGAGAGAGAAATTGAAATTCTCAAAATAAAGTGTTTTCCTTGTTTTTAATGAAATACCTGTTTTGCTTAAAAACTCTCAAAACGATTTTTTATCATTTTCTGTTTTCTTTGTTCAAAAATTTCTCGTTTTTCAAAATTCGTTTTTGAAAATATGAAAGTAAACGCGTTTTTAGTGTTTTAAAAAATTGAAAACTAAAAATGGTCTCAAAACAGTAAAGAGAACATGCCCTTAGTTCTTCACATCTCTTCACCATTTTCCAAAAGCACCAAAAGTTTCTAAAAAAGCTGCATATTAGGGAGTCATTTGCTTCGCCCTTGATTATCAACTACCCATAAACAACCGTCAATAATTTGGATTTGTAATTTTTTGAGCCAAAAAAAGATGACATGCTGGTAAATGAAGAATAGCTTTGGAGGGAAAACAACGGCTCTCAAAGTGGTAAAAATTGGAACGCTTGGTAATTGCCCTGACAAAATAGTCAAAGGGTATTTTAGTTTCTTTGCATAAAATGATATTTTGGACATTTACAATTTCAATATAGGCAATTATATTGCCACTACAATATTTAATCTCCACACCACAAAAAATTCACTTACTTAAATGCCCATTTATAAAATTGCATTAATAACCTTTGTTAATATGTTCTACATCATCTCTTTAATTTTCCCACCACGCCTTAAATTCAATCAACTCTTTCTTCTTCCCTTTTTTTCTTTTATTTTTTTATCGTCATCTTCTTTTCTGGTCGTAGCTCCTCTTTTATGACATCTAGCAATTTCCTTTAAGTCGGCTTCATGGTTGGACTGACATCGACATTGTTTCACTTTCAATATGGAAGAATTCATTAATAAATATTAAAGCTTTTCAACGCACCTCTACTTATGCAAATCAAATTATCTTGAATGACTAAAATTATTATTTTTGCATGATTAATTAGTTCTTAAGATACCCATTAACTTTGACGTGCACCGTAATTTGGGATATTCCATCAGCATCACCGACCTATGATGTTAATCTTGTTTTGGGATTTTTGGGGATTTTTCTTCAATTTGGAATTGGACGGTAGGGGAAGTAAGATTGACTAGTGAAAATGAGATTCATATTGTTCCTACTGCTTCATTTTAGTTTTCAGCAAGTAAAAATGGTGGAGGGTTCTTATTCCGGTAGTGGTGTGAAACGGTAAATGCATATGAGATTTGGGACTTAAAATTCTAGAAATGTACACCACAATATTATTTCATTTTGATTTTTGGTTTTTTATATCTTATCTTATATTGGGTTACATATGTATATTTCTTGTGGTTATCTATTTTCTTTCTTATATGTGGTGAGGCTAAAAATGTGGTGAGGGGATTAAAAATTGTAGTGACATTATAATTGCTCTTTCAATATTACTAACAATTAAATGAAAGGGTCATTTAGCCTCAAATTTATTAGTGATGGGTCATTTAAATAATTAGACCATTTGATGAGGTCAATTAAATAAACACCCCTATCAAGTACTCCATCCGTCCCACAAAGATAGTCTATATTATACTATTCTCGTCTATCCCAAAAAGATAGTCGACTTACCATATCAAATATATCATTAATTTTTCATTTACATAAAAACCCTTAATTAATGTATTTATTATTACTCTATAACAATTATCTATGTATTGAAAGTATTTTTAAACAATTAATGAGATAAAAAGTATATATGACACGTATCACGCTTGGGTGGTTATATTCACACCACATAATCAAATTTTATTTTTATTTACTAAAAGGGTCAAGGATTAAATGACTTAAATAACATTTTAGTTACATACCTATAATTTTTTCCTTTTTTTTTGAAGGGACATACCTATATTATTATATTTTTTAGATACACAACAAAAGCAAAACCTAATCTAATTTTTTTTATTTTAACCACAAAGAAGAACCCTAATTTATTTATTTACAATACAACAATTGAAAACCCAAAAAATATACAGAATGGAGTATAAAAATACAGCCCAATCTAAATTTTTTATTTTCATTACAAAGAGGAACCGTAATTTATTTCTTTACAACACTGCAATTGAAAACTCAAAATAAATAAATATATATATATATATATATATATATGCAATGCGAGATAAAATATAAACACCACAAAGGTAATGATTCAAGTTATTTCCCTGTAGACGAAGCTTAGTCTTGAGAATATCCAGATCATGGACAAAAGGGAACCCTTGAAAGTTCATTCAAGATCCGATGGACAACCAAATTCTTGCTATTACTTTGTACCATCAATCTTTACATAAGATGCAAATAGAGTTGAATGCATAGGATATTGAAAGTAGGAATTGCAGGGAAAGCTCCAACTTTGTAGCACTAGATTCTAGATTAGTCTTGTGGGTTAGTTTTTTTGTTATGAATTGGTAAATGTTTTGCCAATCTGGATTGAAAAATTGTGAATATTTTCAGCAATGATCATAGTGTATGATGAAATGCCGTAAAGAGAAGTTTTAGATTATAGTGTGTGACCATGCAATTGATGTATGTTGTAAAGTTTGTTCGGTATTTGATTAATGGATTTGATCACGGTACTTGAATGAATTTTGTTTCATGTACGTTGTAGTTTACTGTTTTCATTGTTGGAGGTTTGTTTCTTGCTTCACTCTTTACATGAATGAATCAAATAGCCAAATGAAGCAAGGAGTTTTGCA
Organism: Nyctanthes arbor-tristis; assembly: GCA_963692815.1. Taxonomy (NCBI): domain Eukaryota; kingdom Viridiplantae; phylum Streptophyta; class Magnoliopsida; order Lamiales; family Oleaceae; genus Nyctanthes; species Nyctanthes arbor-tristis. Next base: position 12,016 of record CAVNYN010219618.1, read on the forward strand.
ATTATCATTAAGAGAGTGATTCTCTGTCTTTGAAACAGTATGCGATTCTCAAAACAAACTATAACATATGAAGAGTGAAGCAAGAGACATATGGCAATAGTAAAATAAGAGACATGTAGTAATGGTCCAAACATTCATAATCAATTGAATCATTTTATAAAATGGCAAAGCAACCAGTAGGGAATTAGAAACAAAATTCTTGATATTTCCGATAAACTTTAAACCATTTTGTAGTAAACAGATAAACTTTAAACCATTTTTTAGTAAAACATTATTGCCATGTTACCAAGACTTCATAACAAAAACCACTGAGCCAAAGCTCAAAATCCTTACTACCATAAATTAAAATGCTATTAGCTTTAAACAATTGTTATGACAAAAAATGAAAAAAAATCGAATAATTGCATCACTTAAACTATTCTACTGAAAATAACTACTACTCCAAATTCTTAGAAAATACAGAAATCTTCCTTTTTTTTGCTTTATCAATAGTCTGCTTGGCTTGTGCTGTTGTTGAATTTATGTGTGAGTACTGCTCAGATCCCATTTCGTACATGTACAAATGTGTCTATCCAAATCAACCACATATGTAACAAATCGACATATAACTTGGTATTGCGGTCCTCTGACCAATCACCATCACAATTTTCAGCAATTTCAATACTCTTCTCCAATTTCTTTGCAAACTTTCGGCACAAAATTCCATTATATTTTCTCATCCTGTCTCTTCTCTTCTGAATTCTCTTCATGAATCCTCTTTGAATATATAGCAACAATGTCAATATAGATTGTTCCCTATCATCTAGAATCATCTTGTTAAAGAACTCACACATATAATTTAGGAAGATGTCACATTTGGCTTTAGTTGAAAAATAAGACTTGCTCCATTGCTTTAGTGACCTATCCGTTAAACAAGTGTATGCTTCTTTTTTTAGCTTTTCAATCTCCTTCATCTAATAAATAAAATCTGCAACGTGAGTAGATTTTGCTGCTCCCACAAGTGGTCTTTAAGGTTTTTTCCTTTAAAGCCAGCCTTGAAGAAATTTGTGTACATGTGTCTCACACAAAATCTATGATTAGCTTCTTGATACAATTCAGCTATCACATTCTGCAACCCCATCTCTCTCACCCTCTCTCATAAATGTCCACTCATCACTATTTATAATGCCAACATCTTTACCAAGGTGTGTTATAAACCATCCCCACAATTGCATATGCAATAGGGTGGCATCAATGCCAACTGCTGAAAGCAATTGTGCTCCAAAATTTCCTTTCAACCAACACCCATCTAGCCCAACTATTTGTCTGCAGGCCTTAGTAAAACCATTTATACAGGCATCTAAGCACACATAAATTCCATGGAAGGCATCTTCATATGTGGCAATGATAACTGTGAATCCAAGATTAGTTCTTGTTACTTCAGTCGCATAAGATCTCAATATGCCGAATTGTTCCTTGTTAGTTCCTTCATTTAGTGATTTTGCATATATCCTAGTTTTCCATGCTGTGAGCCTAGTAATATGCAATATCCTAGTTTTCCATGCTGTGAGCATAGTAATATGCAACTTGAAATCAGCAAAAACAGTTGCCATAAAATTTACAGTTTTCCATTTAGGATCCATCTTAAATCTTTCCAAGTAGTGAGTAGCAAGGTATTTATAAGTGCAAAGTCTATTTCTCCTATCCTTACTACATGAATTTTATCTTTAAATGATAATCTGGATTGTGCTCTATCCTTTTTCTCATAAGCCCAAATCTTCCATGGACAATCATTATGTTTGCATACTACTTGACATCTCCTCTTCTCATTAACATTAAATTTTGTATTAAACCTATTCATAACCCAATAATTCCTCACTACCTCTTTAAATTCTTCAATTGATCTAAATATTATCCCAACTTCTAACCTAGGATTTTTCACATCTGTTTTAGCACAAAACTGGGGAAAGTTGTAGCTGCCTTTATCATTTGAAGAATATTCAATATCAAGCTCTTCAGAAGAGGGATTATCTGTTTCATCTAAAATAAGGTTTTCATCTTCTTCTGTAGGCAATTGACTTAAAGACCTTGAAACAGCTTCTGTAACATTCTTGTGGTGGGTTAAATCAAAATCGACATCATCAAGTTCATTATCAGAGTCATGAAAGCTTGAATCAACTGGTGGCTCATCATCTGCATAAGAAAAAAAATTGCGGTGGTATTATGGTTTTCATTACAACAACAATGACAAGAAGAAAAATTTTGGGGAAAAAATCAACTTTAAGCGCTTATTTGTGGTCCCTCTAGGCAAAGCTTAATCAAATGTTTTATGAGGAAAATTTTCAGATTAGGGTTCATCAAAATCAGATAAATTATAGTGAACAAATCACTACCTTCTTGTGGTCGCTCCTCCTCAGGCATTTAGAAATTGCACTCTTCAATTGTCATCTTTGTGTGGGATAGAGTGGGTGACCCTTGTCATTGAATGAGGAAGACTTACACTATTGTGATGAAAAGTACTATTCAAGATAGGGAAATTGAAGAATGGTTTATCGAGAAGACGTTCTTTAGAAGCATAGTTTGATTCTAGAGTCATGCTACTTTCCCTTGTTACCTCTAACTCAGTCTATAAAATTACAAAACAAAAATTAGGTAAAAAGACATATACACCTCAACAAAAATAGCGCAATAAACATATACACCCTCACTAAGTCACTCAATAAGTAAAAAACAAGGGAAAGTAGCATTATTCTTGATTTTAATGGGTTGGAGAAAGCGACTATGTCTATTTAGCACGTGAGTTGGCATATTTGGATGGAAAATTAGCGCCACATGGATTTCCGTTTGCCACATAAGCTTGTCTGTTAAATTTAGCCAACGGAAGTGAAGATCCATGGGAAGTGAAGATAATCATGGATGTAATACATAATTTGAAGTACAGTGGTGGTTGGAAAACATGTCTAACTTGAACGGCCAAGTAAAAACAGATACTACAGATTGGTTGCCATTTAGTTAATTAACCCGTGTGGTGTGTGGTGTAGTTCGTAAGAGTGGTGTAAATATAACCACCAATTAAGCTTAGTGGATTCCGAAGGCTCGTCTACCGTGGACTCAACTAGTCTTCTTCAATGTAAAATTGCAGCCTATTCCAACATAGACTAAACGAGACCAATTAAAATATGCCAACTTCACAACAAAGCACTAACTCTTTTATTGACAATAGAACATAGATCAACAGACAACACTTTAGATAGCTGGAGTTCATATCCTTGACATAAGCAACAAAAAAGGTACCCAGGAAAAACTCAAAATCAAACGGGAGTTGAGTAATAATGTAACTCAAGAGGGTAAATTACAGAGCCTTTAAAATATCTTCAGCACTAGAAATGGTGAAATCTCCACCAGCCTCAATATTGGCAATGCTAACCTTCAAGTCCTCAACAAGGAGAGCAAACCTCTTAGAACGAATGCCAAGCCCTTTTTCTGAGAGGTCAAGCTCAACACCTAGTGCCTTGGTGTAAGTTCCAGAGCCATCGGCTAGAAACTTGACGTGCTTGTTATCAGGGTAAGTCTTTGCCCATGCCTTCATCACAAATGGGTCATTTACTGCAAATAAGAACCATATACAATGCCATGTTATCTCAAAGGGTTGTCCTGAGTAAAAACATAAGCATACAAAAAATCTCTCATGTACACTCATAAATTGATAACAGAAGATGTGCTTTTGAAACATATGACAACTCCCAAAGCCAAGCCCCTTATGCCGAAATAATTTTGAACACTGAAGGAAATCAACTTATTCGACTCAGAGGTAAAGGCACCTACGGAATCCATTGGATGATATTAAGAATTTGTTGGGTTCTCAAGGAACCCGTGTTTTTTTATTACCATTACAACATAAGCATAAAAAATCAATAAATATGACATTTGGAAAACTATGAAACCTTTTGGTATGCTTGTTAATTCGAGCACGTCATTGTATTAGAATGAACTTCATGATTATAAGCACCATCAACAAAACATACTCATGTTTGGAGTATAACTACATACATACATACATACATACATACATATTCTAATAACAAACTACAGGGCCATACATACATACAAACATACATATTCTAATAACAAACTATAGGGCCAATAAGTCAACTTCTAATTCAATTAAAAAACTAGGAGCAAAAAAGGCTTGACCTTTTAAGCTAATTTTGCTAGCATAAACTAATTTCACAATATACATCTTCTAATGATTCTGACATACAATTCCAGAGAAAAAATGTAATTATTTGAAAATCAAATACCTAACAATATATATATATATATATATTAATTCTAATAAAATGTAAGAGAAAGTAAATCATACCACTGATGCACAAGATTTCATCTACACCCTTCGCCTTCAACTCGTCAGCCTTCTCAATGAAGCCGGGCACATGCTTCATGCTGCAAAACCCACCCACACCATGTTAAAACTAACAAGCTAAGTCCCCAATAGCTCCGTCATCCTTGATTTAGGTACAATTTCGTAAAGATTCAATTAGACAAATGAAAACGTTCTATACGCACAGAACCAAAGTTACCAACCGTTCCAGTATAAAACAGAATCATTTAATATACATGCTAATCCATCTATACTAACTCTATGGACCCCTCCAATTAAGATTTGTACATAATCCGCCCAAAATTGACCCAAACAGAAAAACAAGTACATAAAATACACACAAACAACAGAACATCCGACCCATTTCGCAGGCCAACAGACGATCAGAAATCGGAAATTACCTGCAAGTGGGAGTGAAAGCACCGGGAACGGCAAAGAGGATAACCTTTTTACCAGCGGCAAGGGAGTGAATCGAAACGCTCTGGAGATTATCCTGATCGTCGAAACACGCTAGGGTTCCATCAGGAATTGTATCACCCACCGCAATCGGAGCCATTAATTCGTCTGCGTAGAACCGAACAGAGTTACCACAGTTGAGTGTGAGTTAATTTTTAGATGAAAAATTGATTAATAGAGTGCGGTGATTTATAGAGATTATTATAATGGTGGACGTGTACTGAAATGTGAAGTATATTCAATAGATATTTTCGCGTCCGCCTGGTCAGGAGTAATGCCTGACTTGAGGGTCCGTTTGGAAGGGAAAATTTTCTTTCCAAAACTCCCACTGAAGACTGAACCACTTGACCTCTGTCAAATGGAAATTTCTCTACTGCAAGGGGCAAAGGTGAAGGTCATATATAAGAGAGATAGTGAGGAGATAATTATTTAAATTAAATATGTAGGTGAAAAGGGGTGTTGGAAAAAAGTGGAAAAAAAAAAGGAAGGAGATAGATAGAAATTCAAAAATAATGATAAAATAGTAGTTGAGAAGGTGGAGATGAATGTATGGTTTTGGACCTTGGGATTGACATGAAGGAAAAGTGGGGAAAATTTAATGTAAATGAGTGAAAAGTGATTAAAAGAAAAAAGAAAATTAAAAGAAAATAGAAAATATATAGAGTCCACTTTTTTTTTGTGTGTGTATCTATCTTTATGACTTTTGGAAGTCTACCCCTTGCATTAGAGATGCTCTAACTCAACTTGATGGGTAGATGCTCTAACTCAACTTGATGGGTTTAGGGCTGCTACAAGGGCTTCCATTAAAATAATAAAAATCCGGCACTCTATGATCTGTATTTACTTATAAGCTTTTTTTGTTAGTTTTGTGCTGAGTTCGGTTGTCAAAAACTTCTTCATCTAGACAGAGAGTTTCATTCCGGCACCATACATAGGGCATGTTATGTCATCATATGGGCCATGTGGCGTGCATTGGGGTACGCCATATGAGTTATATAGTACCATAGTGTGCCCAATGTATGGTGTTAGATTGAAATTATCTAGACAGATGCTTAAGTGAAATTTTTTTAATGCCATTCATTGGACCAATTATGATACCGGCAAATAAGACAGCGGCATGAAAAGGAGACATGTAATTATAGGGGATATATGTTGATTTTATATTAAACCACATAATGTTACTCGTACTATAAGAATACCAACTGCTATTTTTATTAAAAAATTACCAATAAATTAGCTCATTTTAAATCGGTATTATTATTTGTTAAAAATGTTCTCATTTTGTTTATAATCGGTATTATTATTTGTTAAAAATGTTTAGACACCTGAACAGTTCTAATTCTACCACATTTAACAAATGATGTAAGCCCAGTTCAGCAAAAAGAGACCATGTGATGGCTGATCTCATCTAATAGATGTGGGCGGACGAAAACAAAGCTAGTATCCGAATATTTGAAAATAATAATACTGAAACCAATTATATAATTAGTCTCCAAACATAACCAATATATATATATAGGGAAATGAAAGAGAATTGACTTGTTCAAGCTACAAATTTCTTTTTATATGTCAAAATTGAAAAATAGGCAAATGAGATATTGACTTGATCAAATTACAAATTTCCTTTTTATTTCTTATTCTATTGGAAATATTAATATAATTAGCATCATATATTGTATGATTGATATACACCTACTGCTCATTGAATTTCCCTCCCCTCCCTTATGTTTCTCTTGTATCATATCACAAAAAAAAAAAAAAAGCATCATATATGGTGATTTTAATGAATATTTTTTCTGAATTATACACTTTTATTGAGTCTATTCTATCAATGAATTTTTAAACATTCCATAGAATTTAAATGTCCTCAAAGCAAATAGTCTAGCGTGTTACTTTAAGATTCAAGTAAGTCATCCAAAATCCATCAATTACTGAAGCTACTATTAACCCACGAATCTTCATATGGCCGCCTGCTTATGGAAATTCTTAGACCTTGAATATCACGACTCCGTTTCATAAGTGTTTACCAATACTTTTTATGCAACATAATTGACAATCTACCTATGTAATGAAGATATTCGTACGTTATATTTTGATGAATATTCATTTGAGATTTTAGAATGAATGCTATATAACAATACATGTTTGACACTAGAAATGATCTACTACCAGACGTCTTGTACCTTAATGATACCAAACATCAGTCGCTGATGTGAGCAAATTATCATCCCACACTTCACATCAATGACTGATATTATGCCGCACTATCTGTCTGATAACGTAATAGTATTAGACGTTTAGTGTTAGATTATTTTTATGTTCGACACAGTGTGAATTAATGATGAATGATGTGCGATTCATTTAATTAAACATATATTTTAAACATATAATAATGTAATAGTGTCATATGTTGTATTATTATAGTTATTGAGAATTGTGAACTTTGGACTTGGTAATTACCGGAGAAATAAAAGGTTTAATTAATTAATTAATTAATTTATTCTCATAATAGTGTCATATAAGCCAATGGCTAGGGAGCTGACTTGGGAATTCCATGCTTCATATCAATACGGCAGATAGCCGGCTTGGTCTTGGGTAAAATTGCAAGTTACTGATGTTGAACAATTCCAAGCAGTTTGATTTGCATATATCTGGACACGTTATATCAATCATACGGGTTAACATTGTCTACTGTCAACTAATGTGACGTGTTCAGATGCACGCGATGCAGATGTCTAACACCATTTACAAGTTCAGATGTCTGATTTTATAATATTTCTTAAAAATACTGCCGGAACTTCCGACTTTGGCAATGCTTGTAATAATTATTATTATAAGAAAACTTTTTTTTGGATGAAGTATAATATTATTTCTTAATAAAATAGTGATATATAAAAATATATTATAACAAGTTTAGTTTATGATGTGGTGGAAGTCATTTTCACCTATAAAGTGTGACTTTCTAGAGTTTTAAGATGTAAATAGAGGAAAAAACCTTGACGAACGGAGGTCTGTCATCTCATTGAATGGAAATGGTTAACTGTTACGAGATGGTGTCCTCTAATTAAATTATTACAGCGTGTAGGACGGAGCAGTGGCGTTGGAAACTCTCTCCTTAGCATGAGTGATAACAATAAAGTGCTAATAAAAAAACTTTCTTTCTTCGAAGTCATCATAAGATTGTTTAATAACTAAACTAATTGTGCGATAATATAATAATTCTTTTCAAATACAAAGTTGACGAAGCTGAGGTGCAGTGTATGCCAAATAAGCAAAAATGATATCATGCCATACGTTTCGCGGAATTATCTCGCCAGATGTATATATGTCATGAAATTATTGGATAACCTCTATGTAAATTGACTCAATGTGAAACACCATATGATGTGTTAAATAATCTCTTTTCCAATAAGATAGATAACATTTGACGATGAAAGAGTCGCAATTCACAAATTTCAAGTTTTTTATTTGATAATATCATCATACCTAGTCGGACTAATTAATAAAAATATCTCCTACCTTTCATCTGGTAGGATTATCTTGTTAAATGAACACAGATTGTTAAATGATCTCCCGCTATGTATGCGTCTAGTAAGAAATTGAGACTAAAGCAAATAGTCCCAATCTAGCACTATTATACGACACCAAATGGTACAATACATCTTACATTAGTCAATAATCAGCCAAGTTAAAATCTTTCTTCAAAACATTCAACGACACATATGCACCTTTTTGGAATATCAACAGTTTCACTGTTTCAGAAGTTCCTCCAAGAAAGCAGATAATATATCTTAGAAACTTCAGGACTAAATTGTGTAATAACACAACACACCAAAAGCACCTTAATATGCTAATCAATATTTTGGATCAGAAAAAAACAAAGAGTTTACAAGGAAAAAAGAATTGCTACAAAATTTGTTCAGTATAACAACAGAATCGATTAAAGACTAGCAATGGAAGAATTTTGAAAAGAGCACTCCAACCATATTAGTGAAAACGAAGTAGTAGTTCTGTTAGTATACTGCATCTCATGCTTCATTGCCTAATTTTGTGTCACTTGTCTCCCCAAGTGTAAACCGAACGAACCTCCTGACTTTTATATTCTCCCCAAGGGCAGCAACGGTTTGCTTTACCAAATCCTTCACCAAAATGCTATCGTTCTTAATGAAGGGTTGTTCTAATAAAGTGAGTTCACTAAGCCTCTTTGAAACCCTTCCTTCGACAATTTTCTCCCTTATGTTCTCAGGCTTCGACTGGAGATCTTCTCTCTGCATTTCAAGTTCCTTCTCTTTGTTCACAATACTTTCTGGGACATCTTCAATGGATACGTACTGAACTTGTGGGCAGGCGACGACCTGCATTGCCAGATCATTAGCCAATTCTTTGAAGATGTCACCTCTACCCACAAAGTCAGTTTCACAATTAACTTCAATTAGAACTCCAATACGGGAATCATGAATGTAGGACCCAATTCTGCCTTCAGCAGCAAGTCGCTTAGACTTCTTGTCAGCAGTAGAAAGACCTTTCTTTCTTAGGTATTCTTGTGCCTTCTCAAGGTCTCCTCCAGTTTCAGAAAGGGCATTCTTGCAATCCATCATCCCAGCACCAGTTTCCTCTCGCAATTGTTTAACCAGTGCAGCTGATACTGTTGCTTTTGGAGTCCTACATAGAGCAAGTAGATTTAGTAACTAGTGAATGATTGACAAACAAGTATCATATAACATGGAATTAAGGCCGATCTCATGAAAAAAACAGACGGCGTTGTGGTATTTGAATGGCATTCATTACTTTCTATTTTATCTTTTGCTGGGGACTAGCGAGGGGGCAGGGGATATTGATCCAAGCAGTTGAAGCAAAAACTGACGCTGCCTATGTTCTAAAAATGGCCTCCTGTAGATCCAGATATGTAAAGGGTCAAACTCGGGGTCCAAATTAAGCAGACAAATAAACAAAATACACTTCTTTTTCAACAAAGAAACCAATAAAATCAGTTCCCAGAACTGGACTTATTCCCAGTCTTCAAAATCAGCCAGCTTAGTGCAACATTAAATACCACAATTACACGGAAACCAATTGGCCGAACTCTTTTTGCACCTTTTTAACTAATTCATAAGAAATTAAAGGGAGCATAGTGCAAGTGTAGTATTGCATTTTAGCATTACCATACAGAACTGAGACGTGTGCTCTTCCGATCTGCAGCTAGGATGATCTCTCTATCATTTTTGCAACATTGTCATGCTTAGACATAAACAAAGAACTGCATCAAGTGGTACTAACATAATTAAAGGAGCTCGTACTTACTTCTCCAAAGTATCATTAGTTTCAACGGCAGTAGGAGATCCTGTTTTCCAGATGAGGGTGCTGATTTAGAAGCAGTTTGTGCGGCCACCTCAGCAGCAAAATCTTGGCTTTTCTTTTCCAAACCTTCTCCTAAATTATAACGCACAAATCTCTTTACTTTAATGTTTTCCCCAATCTTTGCAATCGTCTGCTTCACCCAGTCCTTCACCACTACTTTGTCATTCTTAATATAAGGCTGCTCCAATAAAGCCAGCTCCTCCAATCTCTTATTTATCCGGCCATCAACAATCTTAGATCTAATCTGCTCTGGCTTGGACAGTAGATCTTCCTTCTGCATTTCAATTTCCTTCTCCTTATCAACAATCTCTTTAGGAACATCTTCAGTATTAATATACTGCACTTGAGGGCTGGCGGCCACTTGCATGGCCAAGTCCTCAACCAATTCCTTGAAAATGTCCCCTCGAGCTACAAAATCTGTTTCACAGTTCGCCTCTATTAGGACGCCTATCCTGCTATCGTGAATGTATGAGCCAACTCTTCCTTCAGCTGTGGCCCTACTCGATTTATTGTCTGCGCTTGCCAACCCTTTCTTTCTGAGGTATTCCTGAGCTTTAACTATGTCCCCACCAGTTTCAGACAGAGCTTTCTTGCAATCCATCATTCCTGCTCCCGTTTCCTCACGCAACTGCTTCACAAGAGCTGGTGATATAGAAGCTGCAATCAAGAATAACAATATATTATCACAATTGAAGAGAGCCACAAGGGGCGTCCAGAGAGATAAGAAGCCATTAAATTTAACTTAATTATACATCAAATCTAAGTGTATATTCCATTAGTAGATTTATTCTTTATTATCATTTCTTTTACTCAGTCATTTCTTGTCTCTAAGATTACAGTCTTAAATGAATTGCTTCCGAGGAACATGACAACATAAAAGAAAATTCAACCTTCATGAGGTGTAATAAAAAGAAACTTGTAAAATGAATATATCAGCAGAATTTCATTTTATTCAATGTTTGAGCGTAATCAATTATGTTCCGGTAAAAGAATTTACTTCCTGCAGGTTCAATCTTGTAGTCACAAGTTATAGCACTCATATATCAAAGTAGGTTCATGCATACTATCATATAGGGTCGTAATAGGCATGCTGTTTCATCCTTTAACAGCAAATCATGTCCACAGTGACTAAGAAATTCAGTTCAAATTAGTTTCTCAATTTTAGAAAATAGTATGCAAGCTGTCAGCTGGATTCAAGGTTTTTTATTGTTAAATTTGCAAAGTTTCAATTTAAATTCACACGGAAATCTAATGGCTCTATCATAATGTAATAAAAAATGCAAGAGGGTGTTTAAAATAGGCAGGAACAAATTAAAAAAAATATAATAAGATTAGACCTTTCACCATAGATTCTGTTGGAGAAGCATCACCACTATCCCCACTAGGGTTTGGCACATTTTCCTTCTTACTAAGGTCAGTTTTCGTCTCTTCCACTTGAACAGATGTGGTTGATGAACTTTCACTATCAGCTTCAGAAGTTTCTACATGGACACCGTTTACAGCCACATTGTCTTCCTGATTCTCGATAACATCCCTGCTAATTTGACTTTCTGCAATGCAGGATGGAAGGAAGCTTGTTTTTAGGAAAGCAGAATTTTTCTTCAATAATTTGTTGTAAATGGAACTTTCATTATAAAAATGCAGAATCTCATCAAATATGTAATAATTCACATTATGTAAAAACTATCATTTCTGCGTAAATAACTCAAAATGTAGCAGATATTCTTAAGTTGTCCTTGACACGGCCAATTCAATGCCTCAGGGTTAGGTGCAGTGATTCTTAACCTTGTTCGGCAGAAGGAACTGCACTATCTGGCTTCTCATACTGCTCTTCCTCTTTTTCTACCACATCAGTAGCAGCATCTTCTGCAACTTCTTTAGCAACCTCAGATGACAAGGTCTGATCGATTATTTCTCCAGATGACTCAGACTCGTTTTCATTCTTTTTTGCATCCGTCACAGAAGAGTCTCCTGATAAAGCAGACTCACCTTGTGTGGCAGAAGACAGAGAGCTATCTGGTTGCTCTTCAACGTTTGCTAGTAAATCATCAGATGCCTTTCCTGTGACTTCTACTGTCTCTGATCCCAAGGCTAGATCAACGAATTCTCCAGACAACTTGGCTTCATCTTTGTTTTCTACAGTATCCATAATAGAAGGTTCCTCAACAATCTCATCACTGGCAGAAGAAGAGCTTTCTTCAGTAGTTAAAATTGCAGAGCTCTCCTCTTCTTGTTTGATGCTTTCAGCAGCATTACTAGCTTCTGAAGAATCAGAAAGTATGCTTTCTGGGCCTGCTTCTTGGTCCAAGGCTTCAGTTGCAATGCCCTTAACTGTTTTGACTCCTGAATCTGCAAGCTCTTCAGCTTCCTGAGATTTTTCAACTGGTTCCTCTTCTTTCTCTATTTTATCCAAAAATGCAGATATGTCTTTGTTACTGCGGAATGCTAATACAAAAGGGTTAGTTGCTGTATGTACAACACTCTGGCTCAGCTTGGAGTCCAACTCCGCCCCATCTTCTTCTTTTTTCATTGTGAGTGTTACCTGCCCTCTAGTGATGCGCAACACTCGAACGCTGACTTCTTGACCTGCTTGTAGTGAAGTACCACCCATGATGTTTCCAAAACCCTCGTCAGCTTCCTCTGATTGAGGAAGGAATCCTTCCTCACCTTCAGGTAAAGATATGAAAGCACCAGCCCTGGTTAAATTTTTCACCGTCCCCTCGACAGTTTGCCCCTTTACAAACTTTGAGGTTTTCTTCACCTCCTCTTTTCTCTGATTAGATTTTTGACCAACCTTTCTAGGGGTTTTAGATTTACCATTGCTGGCGGGAGCATCTCTTTTGCTGGCATCATCAGTTTCACGCATGGTTAGAGATATTCGGCCAGTTTCCATGTTTGCTTCAATCAATCTTACTGTCACCTCCTGTCCAACAGAGACTACACTTCCCACATCCTTCACAAAGCTATTGCTCAGATTAGAAACATGCACAAGGCCATCTGTAAAAGCTCCAAAATCAACAAAAGCACCAAATGGCTGGATTGACCTAACTTTGCCTGTGAATGTTGCTCCAGGAAAGAGTTCTTCATTTTTCACGGGAGGCATCTCACTCTTTCTGACAGGCTTTGAACGTCTAGATTGGGAAGGAGTAGGATTAACATCTGTTTTGGGAGATGATTCTCCACTTATTTTTGCAGCATCTACAGCATTTTCTGAAGCTTCATTATCTGCAGCAGGCAAATCTGTCTCCTCCACTGCAACATCAGTCCCAGTGGCAGACACTACATTGGTTTTTAGTCCGGAATGTAAACCACATGCAATTTGAAGTTGGGGAAATAATCTAACAGATGTCGATAAAGTTAATATACACTTTTGCGCTGGTAATGTTTGTTTGTTAAACTTCCGAACACTATTACATCTGGTTACATAACTGTTCTGTTTGGTTATAAAGACAGTTCTTGGAGTAAGTGAAATGCTATTTGTCGAACTTGGAAGTACAGGAGCCATGTTAACTTCAAGCACAGAAGGATGTTACAATTGCCAAACGCTTATCAATATCTTCACCTGAAATATACATACAAATAGCTGGATATGAACAAAGAACCTTAACTGTTTGCTTCACAACAAAACCTGTAAGCCAAACTTTTCACAGACAGCATGGAACATATGTAACAACTAAAAATCACAACTCTGGTTGTCCATGGCACAAAGCTCCAGAGGATAATGAATTAAATAAAGAGGAGAATACTGCAGCTAAGGCCACAATAAGTAGGTAAACGAACACTTGGGTCACCATTTTAATTTCTTGGCTAATGAATCCTCAAACTTCAAAGTTCAATGAAAAGTTAGTGGCTTCACTCCTACAAGTTTCTTTAGAGAACAGTTAAATTGGTCAGTGTCCCACAAGTTGTTTCAAGGTATCTATTGAAAATGACACTTTTACCCCATAAACAAATAAAAAGAGTTGAAGCCTGCACAGTCCATTATTATTTTTTACTAGCCAAAATACCCTCATCTAAATCAAGAAATACAAAGCACAATAGCATGGCTCATTTATTTATCTCTATTAACACACTGCCAGTTGTCTGTATATTGAAATGCAATGTTGCCATTGAGTAAGTGTATACTAATCAAGGTATTTGTTAAAATGACACTTTTACTGCTAGCATAAAGAAATGCAATGTTGCTATTGAGGATGGATACTAATATACTAAAGGCTGAAGTCCAAGAGATGCCAAAATGCATATGAGAGCATATGAATGCACCACAAACACAGTTGCAGGTGCTAAATTTGAGTACAAGGCACATCGTGTTATGTTTACAGAGTGAGAGAGTAAGAACTGTTGTTAAGTATTGATCATTGGTTCTATCATCACTAGCTCCCATGATTTGTAGTATTATCAAGAACTTGTAAGGTTTTATTAAGTAAATGGAAATGGCATTTCAGATGTAATGTAAGCCCACTTTTCTGATCATAAGGATTGGCTGCATACACTATAAAGCCAGGTCTCACTTGATTTGCAACAAAACCATAGAACATTAACAATCCTAGGTATAAATATATATACAATAAATTTCCTATTAAGTCCAGTTGTGTGCTATGTCTTCTCCCTTGTCCCATAAGGAGGAAAGTCAGAAACATTTTAAAATGGAATAAACAGCAACCAAGCCCCAGTACCAATAATGTCAGGACCATTTTTAAAAACTCTACCTTGTGCACGTAGTTGGCCTCAAATTCCAAGTAAAAGATGAGGGCTCTGGTATGCTAACAGCTAGCATAAACTTAGTACATTTTGTAACATATTTCCCAAATACCATGCTTAAAATGAAGCACCATTTATGCATAACTACAATTACTCAAAAATAAATCGGCAATCTTGAAACTTGTGTAAAATTTTGCCCTTTTCTTCAATTTTCTATTAATTGAAAAGGCTGTACCTCGAATAACAATTGCAGAAGAAAAGAATTTAGTATTTTTCTGTCAATTTGATAAATCAAATTCCTCATTATCCAATTGTTAGTAGAAACTGGGAATACACAAGTTATAAATAACATTTTTTTTTAAATTTAAACGCAAAGTTCCTAAAGTTAATTCAGATGATCGCTCCAAATTAACAAAATTCAGGACACTTTAACCAACAGGAAGAATCTTACCCAAAAATCAATCAGCAGAAGAATTACTCAAATAGCCAAATAAACATAACCCGTTAACACGAAACACCTGAACGCGAATGCAAAACCACAAAGGGATTAAAATTCAAAACATTGAACTTCAAATTGTAACTATTTCGGAACACAAAATTATTGTTTATCTTTTGTGCAATTTTAGCAGTGACAAGCTATCAAGAAAACCAATTTATTCTTGGCAATAAATAGAAATACCTTTATATTACCAGAAGCTGAAAAAAAATCACCAAAACTAAAAATATATGTCAGTGGGCTTCTGGAGTTTGAAAGTTTTGGCTGATATCAAAGATGCTTTCTCTCTCTCATGTTCGTTTTGCTTCCAGTAAGGAGGGGGAGTGTTAAATAACTAATGGGAAAGAGGGAAATGATAGGCGGGGCTTAAAATCCTTATCCCATATATCATCATCATCATCTGCCTAACCTGCCGGTTGTTACTCTTGGCGATATTAAAATTATTTATTATTACTCCCCGTCCCCGTCCGCAAGCCTGTCATTTTCGTGAGTTTTACCTGAGTTTTATTTCGGCACTATACATTGGGTACGCTATGGCACCAAATAATTTATGTGGCGTACTTCAATACACATCACATAAGTTATAAGACACCAGAACATACTACACATATAGCGCTAGATCAAATTTAAGTTTTACCCCACCCCTTTTTTTATATATCTATATACTCTTATCTCTCATCAGTTTGTCAATTTAAAATTACAAATTAAAAATCTATATATCTATATCTATATATCTAAATCAAAAGAAGTCTAACTCGGTTTTCCCGGCTAACTGCTTATGTAACTAATGACATCATTTTCTTTTTTTCTTTTTTTTTATTGTTTTTAATTTTTTCCTTTGCCAACATGCTTTTACCTTTCTCTTCTTTCTATTTCTCAATTATCTCCAACATCCATCTTAGCGTTTATTCAATTTATCTTTATACTAAATTATCTCAATTTAATAAATTGTGTTTTATTTTGTCTCCAACACCAAGTCGTTCAGGTACAAATCCGACCAAATAACATTTTAAAGGTCTCATTTTCCTTGATTATCAGGTAGTTAATTACAGTCTTCTCTTCCCTTCCCTTCATCCTTTGAATCATTGATTTATATATCCTGTGTTGATTTTTTTTTAATTTCTTTTTGAATTGGTACATTAAAAAAAAAATGTTGGACGGTTATATTGATAACATATTTTATTAACCACACCACATTTTAATTGTACTCATCATCTGTTATGTTTTTAATTCTTTACACTTTAATCATTAACTTATTTTTGTCATATTTTTATTTTTACCAACACATTTTCATGAAATTTTATATTGAATGATATCTTGATTCTAAAAATTTCATTATAGGAACTGCTTAATATTTTTAAATAAACAATAATGTAATATCTAATTATACACAAATAACTATTTTCATATAATTTTAAGGTATACAAATAAAAAATTTTTAAAATGTATTCGATCGTTAAGTACATAATGAAGATAAATAAAATAAAATTTTGAGAAAAAAATGTAGCAGAAAATTTTAGAGGCATTAATCTATATATATATATATATATCTAAATTAAAAGAAGTCTAACTCGGTTATTCTGCTTAAACTGCGTATGTCACTTATGACATCATTGGCTTTTTTTCTTTTTCTTTTTTTTTTTTTGTTTTTAATTTTTTCCTTTGCCAGCACGCTTTTACTTCCTCTTCCTTCTATTTCTCAATTATCTCCAATATCCATATTAGTGTTTATTCAATTTATTTTTATACTAAACTCTCCCAATTTAATAAATTGTGTTTTCTTTCATCTCCAACACTAAGTCGTCTAGGTACAAATCCAACAAAATAACATTTTAAATGTCTCATTTCCTTTGACTATCAGGTAGTTAATTACGGTCTTCTCATCCCTTCCCTTCATCCTTTGAATCGTTGATTTACATCTCCTATGTTGATAATTTTTAATTTCTTTTTGAGTTGGTACATAAAAAAAAAATGTTGGATGGTTATATTGATAACATATTTTATTAACCACACCACATTTTAATTATACTCATCATCAGTTATGTTTTTAATTCTTTACACTTTAATTATTAACTTATTTTGTCATATTTTTATTTTTACCAACTCATTTTTATGAAATTTTATATTGAATGATATCTTGATTTTAAAAATTTCATTATGGGAACTGCTTAACATTTTTAAATAAACAATAATGTAATATCTAATTATACACAATTAGGTATTTTCATATGATTTTAAGGTATACAAATAAAAATTTTTTTAAATGTATTCGATCATTAAGTATATAATGAAGATAAATAAAATAAAAATTTGAGAAAAAAATGTAGCAGAAACTTTTAGAGGCATCGATATATATATATATATATATATATATCTAAATCAAAAGAAGTCTAACTCGGTTATTCCGCTTAAACTGCGTATGTCACTTATGACATCATTGGCTTTTTTTCTTTTTTTTTGTTTTTAATTTTTTTCCTTTGCCAACACACTTTAACTTTCTCTTCCTTCTATTTCTCAATTATCTCCAATATCCATCATAGTGTTTATTGAATTTATTTTTATACTAAACTCTCCCAATTTAATAAATTGTGTTTTCTTTCGTCTCCAACACCAATTCGTCCAGGTATAAATCCGACCAAATAACATTTTAAAGGTTTAATTTTCCTTGACTATCAGGTAGTTAATTACGGTCTTCTCCTCCCTTCCCTTCATCCTTTGAATCGTTGATTTACATCTCCTATGTTGATAATTTTTAATTTCTTTTTGAGTTGGTACATAAAAAAAATGTTGGATTGTTATATTGATAACATATTTTATTAATCACACCACATTTTAATTATACTCATCATCCGTTATATTTTTAATTCTTTACACGTCAATCATTAACTTATTTTTGTCATATTTTTATTTTTAACATCTCATTTTCTTGAAATTTTATATTGAATGATATCTAGATTCTAAAAATTTCATTATAAGAACTGCTTAACATTTTTAAATAAACAATAATGTAACATCTAATTATATACAACTAGGTATTTTCATAGGATTTTAAGGTACACAAATAAATCTTTTTTTTTAAATATATTTGATCATTAAGTACATAAAGAAGATAAATAAAATAAAAATTTGAGAAAAAAATGTAGCAGAAACTTTTAGAGGCATATCTATTTATATATATATATATATATATATATCTAAATTAAAAGAAGTCTAACTAGGTTTTCATGTCTAAACTGCTTATGTCACTAATGACATCATTTTCTTTTTTTCTTTTTTTTTTGTTTTTTGTTTTTAATTTTTTTCTTTGCCAACACGTTTTTACCTTTCTCTTCCTTCTATTTCTCAATTATCTCTAATATCCATCTTAGCTTTTATTCAATTTATCTTTATACTAAACTCTCCCAATTTAATAAATTGTGTTTTCTTTCTTCTCTAATACCAAGTCGTCCATGTACAAATCCGACCAAATAACATTTTAAAGGTCTCATTTTCCTTGACTATCAGGTAGTTAATTACGGTCTTCTCCTCCCTTCCCTTCATCCTTTGAATCGTTGATTTACATATCCTATGTTGATTTTTTTAATTTCTTTTTGAGTTGGTACATAAAAAAAATGTTGAATGATTATATTGACAACATATTTTATTAGCCACACTACATTTTAATTATACCCATCATCCATTATGTTTTTAATTCTTTACACTTCAATCATTAAATTATTTTTGTCATATTTTTATTTTTAACATCTCATTTTCATGAAATTTTATATTGAATGGTATCTTGATTCTAAAAATTTCATTATGAGAATTGCTTAATATTTTTAAATAAACAATAATGTAATATCTAATTATACACAACTAGCTATTTTCATATGATTTTAATGTATACAAATAAATTTTTTTAAAAAGTATTTGATTATTAAATACATAAAGAAGATAAATAAAATAAAAATTTGAGAAAAAATATAGCAGAAACTTTTAGAAGCATATCTATCTATATCTATATCTATATATATCTAAATTAAAAGAAGTCAAGCTCGATTTTCCCACCTAAACTGCCTATGTCACTAATGACATCATTTCCTTTTTTTTCTTTTTTTTTTTAATTTTTTCCTTTGCCAACATGTTTTTACCTTTCCCTTCCTTATATTTCTCAATTATCTCCAATATCCATCTTCGCGTTTATTCAATTTATCTTTATACTAAAATCTCCCAATTTAATAAATTGTGTTTTCTTTCATCTCCAACACCAAGTCATCCAGGTACAAATCCGACCAAATAACATTTTAAAGGTCTCATTTTCCTTGACTATCAGGTAGTTAATTACGGTCTTCTCCTCCCTTCCCTTCATCCTTTGAATCGTTGATTTGCATCTCCTATGTTGATTTTTTTAATTTCTTTTTGAGTTGGTACATCAAAAAAAATTTTTGGTGGTTATATTGACAACATATTTTATTAATCACACCACATTTTAATTATACTCATCATCCGTTATGTTTTTAATTCTTTACACTTCAATCAGTAACTTTTTTTGTCATATTTTTTATTTTTAATATCTCATTTTCATGAAATTTTATATTGAATGATATCTTGATTATAAAAATTTCATTATGGGAACTGCTTAAAATTTTTAAATAAACAATAATGTAATATCTAATTATACACAATTAGGTATTTTCATATGATTTTAAGGTATACAAATAAAAATTTATTAAAATGTATTTGATCATTAAGTACATAATGAAGATAAATAAAACAAAAATTTGAGAAAAAATGTAGCAGAACTTTTAGAGGCATCAATCTATAAATATATATATATATATATATCGAAATCAAAAGAAGTCTAACTTGGTTATTCCGCCTAAACTGAGTATGTCATTTGTGACATCATTGGCTTTTTTTCTTTTTTTTTTTGTTTTTTGTTTTTAATTTTTTCCTTTGCCAACACGCTTTTACCTTTCTCTTCCTTTTGTTTCTCAATTATCTCCAATATCCATCTTAGCGTTTATTCAATTTATCTTTATATTAAACTCTCACAATTTAATAAATTGTGTTTTCTTTCGTCTCCAACACCAAGTCGTCCAGATACAAATCTTACCAAATAACATTTTAAATGTCTCATTTTCCTTGACTATCAGGCAGTTAATTATGGTATTCTCCTCCCTTCCATTCCTTCTTTGAATCGTTGATTTACATCTCTTATATTGATTTTTTTTTTTAATTTCTTTTTGAGTTGGTACATCAAAAAAGAAAATGTTGGGTGGTTATATTAACACTACATATTTTATTAACTACACCACATTTTAATTATACTCATCATCCGTTATGTTTTTAATTCTTTACACTTCAATCATTAACTTATTTTTGTCATATTTTTATTTTTATCATCTCATTTTCATGAAATTTTATATTAAATGATATCTTGATTCTAAAAATTTTATTATGGCAACTGCTTAACATGTTTAAATAAACAATAATGTAACATCTAATTATACACAATTAGGTATTTTCATATGATTTTAAAGTGTACAAATAAAATTTTTTTAAATGTATTTGATCATTAACTACGTAAAGAAGATAAATAAAATAAAAATTTGAGAAAAAATGTAGCATAAACTTTTAGAGGCATCAATATTATAAGAAACAAAGACTGGGCTCTTTCATATTAATAAAAATGTTGTGTGATTAGTAAAATGAGTGGTTTATATAAATGTTTAAAAGTTACGGATATGTGGTATTAAATGTTGAAATTTCATCTGTCTTTTTTTTTGGGCATATTTATGCTGAATTCTATGTATCTGCGTAAATTCAAAGGCTATTTATTCATAAAACGATCTTCTTCTGTGAATGCAATATTTTACTAATAATATTATTACATAGAAATTAATATTAATAATTATTAATTAATTAACAGTATTAAATATTAATTACATCAACATTTTCTCACTAATGGCATCCAAGATGTACATGTTGAGGCTATCAATAAATTTGTACATACTCCCTTCATCTCGATTATTTGATCCCCTTTGCTTTTTCACAAAGATTAAGGAATGAGTATTAAAAAGACATATTTTGTTATTCGTCTTCCTAATTTGTCTCTATTTAATGAGTAATTTTAAAATTAATAGTGATAACTAAATTATTAAATATGGTTATATTTGTAAAGTAATGCAAATTAAACATTTTACTATAGAGAGAGACTATATTTTTGGTAATCTCAAAAAGAAAAATGGGACCAAATAATTGGGATGAAAAGATAAATTAATTGAACTTTTTTTTCAAGTATTTAATTTACTTTAGTAATGTTTCTCTATTAAATGACATAATCCTACTCATATTGTGAACAAATTCTGTTTTGACACAAGATCATTCTATCATGAAAAAGTATGAATTTATTGTTTTTGAAGTCAAATTTTTCTCCCACATGACTATGCTTTGATATCTTAATATCTATTATTTCTTTTATAGATTCTTAGCTAAATTTGCAGTTGTGACTCTATTGAATATTGAGGATAGACATCTTCTACTGAGGCATATGTACAATGAGAAAGAATATTGCATATGAAACGTTAATTATCATATGAGTTGTGTAATGAATATAGATTGTTTTTTCAATGTAAGTATATTAGATTGGTACTATTATTAAAGTTATTTCCTCTATTAGTACATACCTTGTGTTTTTACACTTTTAGAATATGTTCAACTATTCTGAATGAAAAATTCTATTTGGACAAAGGAGGATACAAAAAGTGTGACAAATAGGCCATGTGTCATTACCGTTGATGTAAAAGTAATGTGATGTGCTGAAAAATAAGATTTTGTCATGTGTTAATTTTGTTTAACGTTTTGTAAATACTTTTGTTCAAATAGCACAACTTATTGTAAATTCATTAAAAAACTTTCACATAATTAAATTTCAAACTTTTTTCTACCCTTCCATCGCACGGGTGTTATACTAGTATATATTTAAATTAAAAGAAGTCTAATCTGGTTTTCCCGCCTAAACTACTGATGTCATTAATGACGTCATTTTCTTTTTTTTCTTTTTAATTTTTTCCCTTGCCAACACAATTTTACTTCTCTCTTCTTTTTATTCTCTTTCTCAATTATATCTCCAGTCTCTATCTTAGCATTTATTCAATTTATCTTTATATATCAAACTCTCCTAATTTAATAAAATGTGTTTTCTTTCGTCTCAAACATTAAGTCGTCCAGGTACAAATCCGGGCAAATAACATTTTGAAGGTCTCATTTTCTTTGACTGTCATATAATAGATACTTACCGTTGTTTTACATCCCAACTCTTAATTTTTTTATCCCTTTTTGAGTTTGGTAAATCAAAAAATGTTTAAAAGTTATGGATATGTCACGCCCCCCCACTAATTTTCTAATATTTCCGAATATCTTATGTTAATTTACAAATTCTGTAGCGGAAGCTTTGATTCAAAAAGCGGGGACGAGACGTGCAGAACAATCCAATTTATCTTATCTTACAGAGTTTAATAGACAAAGCTAATTACATAAGTTAACAAATCGTCAATCTTTTAAAGAAACATTAAAGCTAAGTTTTTCAAGAAAATATATAAAACACACAAGAAGTTGTATTAATAAATATATTTCATTGATTACTAAAATATGTCAAATCATTAAAGAACTTTTACAGTGAAAAGTAGAGTTCAAATCAATATAAAGATTATAACTCACTATTTTTTTTATATATTATAAGATGTAAAAATATATATACTATAGAAGTGGGTATGAAACTATTAAATTTATAGTAATTTCAAAGGCAGATTTATACCACATACACAACTCTACTCCATTTCACGAGCACAGTCCAACTCTTGGCTTGCATTGCTTTTCAGATGTTATAACTCCAATCATCTACAAAAACTGTAGCAAAGAAGGAAATGAATACGATGTACTCAGTGAATAACAAAAACCCTTTGATTTACCTTTTATATGAAAGATTTATTTTCCAGAAAATTATTCAATGCACAAAACTTTTCAATGCACAGATGGGCCATATCACTAGTTAAACTACCACCCGTTGTGCGAGCTAGAATCATCTCAAGTCAATCATGGCCATGTACAATTAAGTGGATCCACATTTGAATCCCAGTTGACCCTACCGGAATTCCAGACAAATCAATACAGATACAGAGCAGATACCACACTAATCGTCGCCATCTCGGTATCATTAAATGACTCCTAGTGTGGCAACAGAGCAGAGCATAACAGATACAGAACGGGTAGAGCAACTAGTGATTCAAAATACAATATATCAATCTTTTTTTTCAATGCATCAGAATTCATGTTCATTGCTTTAATCAAATACATACTTAGCATTTCAAAACATCATCAATGTTAAAAGGAAATCAAAGTGATAGTTACTCACCTCAAAGGTTCATCGAATAATCCCAAGTGGAAAAGCGTCATTAAAACATTGATATGCTTCAATTAAAGCTATTTTTCAAGTTATAATCTATCCATATATGGTAAGGGACCATTTTCAAAGGATAAATAACTGTTATGATGAGTTTCTATGATTGATTTCCTTCCTCCCATGACTTTGGACGAATTTTTGGATTTGGGAGAGAAAGGGGATGGTTTGGGTGTTGGGGGAAAGATTGGGGCCTTAGGCTTATATATAATAGTTGGAATTGAGTTAGTTTTAATAAAATTTGAGTTCCGCTAACCAAATCGTGACACATGACGCTACATATACTGCACACTTGGTGGGAATTTATCTGAGAAGTCCCCCTTTATATTATCTTTCAATTAAGTCACCGTACTTTAGTTTATGTCAATTGAGGACCGAATTCTTTCTCTACCGTCAATTGAGTAACAATCTTTTAATTTTCTAATACAATTCAAGAATTCTTATGACATTTCGAACGGTTATTCCATCATTGCCAATTTTTATCATTCAAACGGTCGTAATACTCTTTTCATTAATCAAAAATTATTGAAACTTATTGTCATTAATTATTTTCATTTCATTCTTAATCTTAAGTTAAACAACTCATACTTTCTCAACTAGCTCGAAGCAAACTAAGGAAGACTAGATTAAACTTTCATATTTATCTTTGCATTCCTTGTGGGATCGACCTTATTATTCACGTTTCTATATTCTAATTGATTCGTATACTTGCGAGTATTTAAAATTGACACAACACGCCTTAAAACTCAAAAGGCATAAGCCTCTAAATTGACATGTAATTTTGATTTTTTTCTTAAATTTTTTATTGGTTTAATGACTAAAGTACAGAGTCATTACAATTTGGATTGGATAAAAATTCAAAAAACTTAAGCCGATAAGTTGGAATTTTGAAGTAAGGAAGTTCGCATCATATCGATATATCTTTTTGTTTTTCTATTGTTTCTTCTACAATAAGTTGCTGCGTTTCAACTTTTCTTGCTAGCACTCGTGTTTTTTCCTTTCTCATAAATGGTTGTCACATATGACATTTAGTCCATTTATCATCTAGTCAGTCACAAGTAGCAAACTATGAGATTGTTTACAATAGCAACATGTGATGATGTACTAACTAGAATTTTGATTAATTTATCTTGCTTTACTTGAAATAAGTTATTTATTTTATAAGGTTCAAACTTATTTGTATCGAAAATTCTACGTTTTGGATTACATGCATTGAAAGGATGGGAATGAAAATACTATATTTTGGAAAGATTGGGGATATTTTGTGAAATTTAACAATTTAAAATAAGGGCAATTTTTCTATCACATCAATAGAAGTTGATTTCAACAAGCTTTCACAAATTATTTCGCAGAAGTGAATCCCCCGGGTTCCACCTGTACGTGTTTTGGAAAATTACAATCTAGGTCAATGAACTTTCGTGAAAATCTCATTTGCATCATTCATCTTTAAGTTCTCTTTATTAAAATCACTATCTTTCAATTTACGTTCAACATCGGGCACTAAGTAATTACAATAGTGACTAAACCATTGGCCGATGCATCGTCAAGTATTAGAAATGTATAGATATATATATATATATATATTTGTAGCTTTTTATTTTAAAAATTTTGTAATTTTGTGCAATTGTAAATAGTAAAATTTTTGACTTATTAAATTGACCAGTGTTGACTTGTGAGTCGAGCTGTTAATAAAAGTGACAAATAGACACCATGGAGACCACATTTATGAAAAAGAAAAATTCTAGGATGTATTATCATGACATTAGACCTGATTTATAGGCAAAGGGGCATGCGCACTTGTGTTGAGATGAGATAGGTTAGTTCACTTGTTGATACAAATATGTTATCGCATTATGTGCAATTCTATACCAAAATAATTAAAGATTTCATCACACCGAATAATTCATGGGTAACTCGTAGTGGGTGTTTGATTCTCATTATGATTTTGAACCATATATATAATAATGAGATTATAAATTAAGATACATGTGTAAGTAGGTGGGACATAGACTTGACTTCCGAAGAAACGAGCACATGAAGTGAAGTGAAAGAATTAAAAAATGGAGGTATGTATTACCTTCCGGGCAAGAATGTAAATATATAAACTAGAGACTTCGAACGCAAGCAAGAAAATCGATCTATCTCCAGTTCTCCACCAAAGGTCTAACGCTTCTATGTCCATCTCTCTGAAGTTATAATGCATCAACAATGTGATTTCCCTAGTCTTGATTTAGCAATACCATATATATAGCGCTAGAACATTCTATTAGAAAAAGTCATACAGCACAAGTAGGAAACAACTGCAAAACAAAATCTGCAACACAAGTAAGAAACAACAGGAAAACAAAAAGGGGCAGAAAGAAACAAAGAACCGAGGCTTATGTTAGACATAGTGTCCTTAAAACATATTCGTCCCCAACATGCTGGATACCTATTTTCCAGGATACAACGGTCGAGGCCTGGAGAAACAATGCTGCAACAGTGCTACGAAGTTCCTACCTAGACGAACTGAAACAGTCCTTGAACAGTATCAGAAGACAAAGGTTTAAGGAAGGAAAATGTGGGGAATTCGTTGTACAAAAAAGGCCAACCTGGTCCTTTATATAGGCAATGGATGGCATGTAAAAAGTCTAAAATAAAATGTAAATTCATTGGAGTTGAATGGAAATACATGGCATACAAACAAGTTCAATGGCCCAAAATGTAATTCTAACATGTGATTTGCACCTTGTTTGAGGGCCTGTGTGTAAAAGAGAGTCTTTCAACCACACAATTTACATATTATAAATATGTAAACATATTTAAGCAAGTCATTGGATTACTTACTTTCCAACGTGGGACAATATTCTTCCAACACTTAAACCTATTTCTTATGACAAATTTTGAGGCTCAATTTCTCATTCACCAAACCATCATTTTGGGCAAACAAATATATGATTTCAAAGCTCTCGATGAGGAGAACACAAATCTAAATTCATATCTCAAAATTAAGGGTCGGATAGCACTGCAATATTAGAAGAAACTCTTATGTTGTAATATTTATTAAAATTAATGAGATTAGATTGCATGTTTTATGCTTCTTCCATCACATAAAAAAGTTTAATACCTCACTTTGATACTTTATTTGAACCTTGCTTGCGATCACAAGATTTCCCATTTTCCTCGCAATACTGGGGTATTTTGGGCAGATTTTTAAGATTTGTAATGAAAATTTCACCGCCCAAGTATAAGCATCATATTTACCAAAGCATCATATCCGAATACAGATTGTTAGGTTGCTATATCGGAAAATATTGTTTGTATAGGAAAGCTTTTACAAAATCATTTGCAAAACACAATGATTTTACCATCTTACACCTACATATTTAATTTGCGATTTCAGGGAAAAAAGAATTTAGGAGTAAGATAGTGAATTTACCTTATTTTGTAAAATATTTTATAAATACTTTCCTACAAATATATAGCAGGACTCGTCAATCATCACAAAAAGTAATGCAAGTTTATGTTGCCTCAAAGTTAAAGCCTCAGTTCCAAACCCAGTTCTTTAGTTGTAGTTGTAGCTTCAGAGGTCTCATGATCAAATGGCACCAAATCAATCAGGTCTCTCTTGTTCTTCTTATTGAATAAGTCCTGCAAATTAAATAAAGAAAATGTTGTTTAATCAACATTTAAGTTAACGTAGAGATGCAGACGGAGGCTTGATAAAGTTCCACGTCAAATAAATACAAATTCATTAACATTATAAGATATAACTAGGCTACAAGATTAATCTTTTAAGATAGAATCACAAGTCTTAATTAATGCAATCTTCTAGTTTCTATTGATTTATTGCTAACGTACACCATATAACCAGACACCTAAGTGCACCATAAGAACATCAATCTGACAATATATATATATATATATATATAGTAATTGAGTAAATATTCTCACTGTAGGGATGGCAACGGGCAGGGAACCCGACCCGTCCCCTCCCCATTTACGTTTACCCCGCCCTGATCCCCTTTTGAATTGGGCCAGGGATGGGAAAAATCCCCTTTCCCTACCCCATTTTCATTTTTTTTTTTAAACAAGCCTTGTAAAAGATACTATCTAGAAACAAGTACCTATAAAAAAAATTGTTACAAATAGTTAAGGCTTGGGTTGGGGTTGGTAGAGGTCGTGAGTTTGAGTCCTAACAATGTTATATACTAACTTAAATTTTTTTTAATTATACAACAATAATATTTTAATATACCGGGTTTCGGAGCCGGGCAACCAAAACCTGTCTCGGCCCCGCTAACGAGGTTGTGTCCCATCCCCTCTCCGTTTGGGGTGGGTCCCTGTGAGTTTTTGATTTTCAGGTGTATTCTTCCATCCCTACTTCTCAGTTTGTTTCATTGAGCTGCAATATTGTCTCAAATGGTCTTATTTATACAGCAAAGAAAATAATATTATTGTACTTTTCAAAGAAAATTTAAACTATATATATCATATAATAATGATGATATTTATCTGGTCTCCAGTCTAGTTGGTATCGCTACATTGAGAGATGAATTACGATGTATAAATACATGTGATTGTTATTTATTCAACGACCAATAAGAAAATAACAACTAGACCGGAGACTGAATAATAAATAGCATTATTCTATAATAATAACCTTAACAAAAAAGG
This sequence comes from Nyctanthes arbor-tristis, assembly GCA_963692815.1. Lineage (NCBI taxonomy): Eukaryota > Viridiplantae > Streptophyta > Magnoliopsida > Lamiales > Oleaceae > Nyctanthes > Nyctanthes arbor-tristis. The sequence continues at coordinate 40,483 of CAVNYN010219618.1, forward strand.
CAAAAGGGAAAAGGGAAAAGTCTAAATCTAAAATTAAAATGATAATACATAAGTAATCACATTTTCCACATCTATATCTATATTCTATATATTCTATATTCTATATATTCTTAAATTAAGGGTAACTGTGCCTATAGGCACCGCAATTCTCCTATTTTACGAGTGTCTATGGGTACAACTACATTGTGATAACCTTCCTATTTTACCGCTACCATCTTATTATCTTCTTAAATTAAATATCCTTTTGTTTCTCTTTCACACAGATCTATATATTGCTTCAACTTTCCTTCTTTTTGTTCCAATCTTCTTCAATTCTTCCTAAATTTTTTTTCTTGCATTTTGATTTAATATTTCCACCTATAGAGTCTCAATTTATAACCCTAAATCAACTGCATATAATTATTTTTTTCATGCAATTATTATGCAATTTTCACAATCAATCCATATGAAGATTCCGGAATGACCGGCAAAATGTACTGGAAAAAAACATTTAGAGAGTTCACTCTGGTAAGTAAATTGGAGTTCAATCTGGTGACAAAGGATTCACTAATTTGTTAATTGACCAATTCATCACATAATTAATCAACACATTGATCGGATATTAAAAAAATTGAACAACACCGTTTGCCTAAATGTAAAAGGAATAAAATAATTACTGTTCTATATATAGGTTTTACGACATTAATAATTTATTCTTATTTGTATTCTAATAGTCTAACTTAATATATATTTCTTCTTAAAAGAAACGATGCAAGGCAAACCCACTAACAAATGTAAATTCTAAATTTTTGCAGGTTACATCTAACATTTTTCCTGTAATACTAGGATGCTTAGATTCAGTTTTTAATCACTTCATGAGTTATTCGCTATATAAGTGTGGAGATAATGTTTTTACATCCAAAAAATACCTTAAAGTAAGTACGTAGTTTAGAATGTATAGCACGAAAAAATTATAAAAAAGATCAAAGGTTCCCAAACTAAAGAATATTACATTATATTTAATAAAAGCAAACCAACCAATTCAACAACAAATATTGTATTTAAAGACCATTTTCAGAATTTACATTATCTTAATAAAATTTATATTTTAATTTCTTATAATCTTCACAATAAAATATTATTATACTATGCATTTCTTAAGTTCGCCAAAATTTTACTGTGCAAATAACAATCCATTTGGTCAATATTCAAGCTAAATCCCTCTCACAACAGGTCTTTTCCTAAAAAGATAGTGTTCAAACATGAACAATTGCAATATCTAGGCTGTCATTTTTAAAAATATGTTAGTCTCTTATTTAACTTTTTTAAAAACAAATTTTATATTTTAAGTAAATATATAATAACTAGATTTCATTTCCCGACTTCTATAGTGTTCCCTTAGATAATCAAATGTATCTGTGAGTTTAATTGATTGCTAAATACTACTAAAATAGATAAATATAGATAACATTTTTTTATTTGATGTAATGGTTGGAGATGGGTTGCTATAGTGTAGGATTTGCACCATTTTAGTTAAAGATGTTGTACCAAAATGGTGAAATCTATTAGATATATATGCGTATATATATGCTCTTAATATTGACTTATTCTTTTATTGGGTAAAGTAACTTCTTTCTTTAATTTAACATTAAATATGATATAAAGTGACGCAAAACCTGCCTAATCCAACTTAAGCCTTGCGTTGATTTTCTATTACATGGGGTTGTGTTGGGTTTTATAATAAAGTTTTTTTGATCGAGTTGAGTTGGGTTCGGGTTGTATTTACTAATCCAAAGTTGAAGGCCTGTTGGTCAAAATTTAAAGTTTGGGGAGGAAATTACAAATGGATGCAGGGGGCTTATGCTGCAATTTATCATAAAGTTATTATACAATAAATATTAGGTAAATAGTAGACTGTACTTATTTAGTTGTAATTCAAAATGAGCCATTTAAAAAAAAAAATTATTACAATAGTTTATATAATGTAGGATTTGTACCAAAACGGTGAAATCTATTAGATACAAATATAGATATATATATATATATGCTCTTAGTATTCGCTTATTCTTTTATTGGGTAAAGTAACTTCTTTCTTTAATTTAACATTAAACTAGTTTCTCAACCGTGCGTTGCACGAGAACACTACTTCCAAAAAATTTCAATAATAATAATAATAATAAACAATAAAATATTGAATAATTACCCGTAAGTAAATTTCCATAACAATAGCAGTAAGTATATATTTTTTTCATTTAGTATTTTTATTAATAAGTTACTAATAGTTACTCCCTTATATACTCGTTTAATTTTTTATTATAGTTTACTTTTAAATTATCTAACTTATTTAATATTATTAGTTAATGGTACGGTATTACGTATTGAGCATGTATCATGATACACGCACGTATCTTCTCGATATCAGTTTGCAAGTTAATACACCATTTTAATTTGTGTAAGTACCCATAATACCATGTTGATATTTTAGTCTAACAAATAAACAATAATAAAAGAAAAACATAAAAGGTACCGCATAGTTTACTAATTTTAGGCGGGAGATAATTTTATTATAATTTACTTTTTAAATTATTTAACGTATTCAATATTATTAGTTAATGGTACGGTATTACATATTGAGCATGTATCATGATACACACACGTATCTTCTTGATATCAGTTTGTAAGTTAATACCCCATTTTAATTTGTGTAAGTACCCATAATACCATGTCGATATTTTAGTCTAACAAATAAACAATAATAAAAAGGAAAACAATAAGAGGTACCACATAGTTTACTAGTTTTAGGCGAGAGATAAGGTTGACTAATTATGCTATTTTAATTTTAATTAATAATAATTAATAATAATAATAAAAAATATATATATTTTTCCAAGAAAAATACAAAAACAGTTTGTAAGTTTCAAAAGCAACATTCGGTCTCTTAAAGACAAATTTTTGTTTTAAGAAAATAAGTAATTAAAAGATATGATGAAAGTTTTAAATTAATTTGACGACAAAAAAAATGATTAGATATTAACCTAATTTGTTATGCATATCAAATTGTTATCTTCCAAATTCTTCAACAAATCAATTTGTTATCTTCCAAATCTTGAGAAGGAAGTTGGCGTGGATAAGATAAAAAATTGGCAAATAAAATGGTGAGAAATGGAAACCCAGAAAATGTACCAACATAACAAAAAATATACATATTGAATTATGACATCTTTGGCTTTCTTACGGAGCCCAACTTTAGGTGGGAAAATGGAAACCAGAGACTTAAGTGAATTAATTAATATATAGATATAGATATGATATAGATTGGCGCAAAACCTACCTAACCTAATCTAATCCTTGCGTTGATTTTCTATTGGGTTGGGTTGGTTGGGTTTTATAACAAAGTTTTTCTAATTGAGTTAAGTTGGGTTCGGGTTATACTTATTAATATAAAGTTAGAGGCCTGTTGGTCTAAATTTAGAGTTTGGAGAGGAAATTACAAATGGATGCAAAGGTTGTCGGCCTATGCTGCAATTTATCATAAAGTTATTATACAACAAATATTAGGTAAATAAAGTTATTAGTTATTATACAAAAAATATTACATTAGTTAATATAATTTTGTTGACAACATTTTTTTGTTGTTATATTAATAATATTATTATTAATTTTAGTTGTATTATTTGTGATATAAACATCAACTTTTAAAATTTCTTATTTAATAAATCAATTTTGAATTATATTTTCCGTGCATGGCACATGTGCTATACTAGTGTAAGCTAAAACACATGTTAATTTAGCTCTATATTATTATACCATGTAAGATTCCAATTGAGTTGCAATGAACCACATGAGGCATATATAGCAATTGCATCAATGAATTTTAATTATTTTTCAATCGAGTTGTATCATTCAGTGATATAAAATATTTGAAATTTAACTATATGTGGTTTGAATTATATTGTAGTGGTTAGACGGTCAAGTTTTTAGATATGAGACCTGAATTCGTATCACATACATCTAATGCTCAAAATGTCACCGCTATAGGGTGAAGGCTACTGCGGCGACTCAATGTCGCCGATGTAGCCAACAATATAGCAACGACATTTGACGTCGTCCCAAAATATCGCTGCTATAGCTCTTGTTTCTTGTAGTGCCAACCTATCTGAAACATTTCCAAGCTCCAATATGTAATCAAACCATACTCTAACTAGCAGATCAATTAGGAAACCCTTATTAGGGTTATTATTAGTGCTTATTAGGTTAGCTCTTATTAGTCCATAAATCTAATAAATAATTTCCAATCTCATGAAATTCTAGTCAATATTCATACGACATATATACATATATATGTGAAGTTTTGATCTGGAGACACTCAACTATATATGTGGCGCCTTTCCTTCCATCAATTTTGTTCACATGACATGGACCTATATGTGGGTCTTTTTTTTTTTTTTTTGGTTCATGAACCCACATGAAAAAAAAAGACGGAGTCTCCAGGTTTCTCGATCAAAATTGCATATAATTGTCTAATTACAACGATCATAATTAATACCATCTATCCAAAATTCTAAAGTAATTAAAAGGAAAACAAGAAGAAAAAGAAACCTTTATACACTAGAACCCTAATGACTGATCGAGTAAATAGGTTCTAATTCGAAGTCAATGGACAGAAATCCTTTAAACAATTAAATAAATAAATAAAAAATAAAACCTCTTTAAATGTTTAACTACATATAAAAGAAAATTCAACTTCTACTAATGAGGGTTTAATCATTTAGAGCAATACTCACCTGGTAGAAACTTCTGGCACACGGATATTTGTGGAGTAGTGGTTCAAGTAAAGGATATTCATTATGAGCAGAGGCAGAAGCCATTTGTTGCAATCTGATCTTCTCAAGTAGAGCTACTCCCAGGCCTCTTTGTGGTTTCTTGCTCTGGTTCTTCTTGCATGATCTCCTAATTAATGAAGATACTGACGCTGATGATGATAATGCAGAAGACGATGATTCTACAATCACTGTTTCATTAATTCTTAGGTTTTTGTCTCCAGAATTTCTGCCCATTTTCTTATAATTTTGTGGGCTTAATTATTGCTTGCATCTAATTATATATATGTGGAGAAATATTTATCTTTTAATTAATTAATTTATGGGACATATCAGAGAGATCTTCTGATACGCTTTTAAGCTGTCAACATTTTGCCATAAGCAATTCTTTAATTATTGCATCTTTGGATGGGATTTCTTTTGTAGATTTCACAGTATAATTCATTGTACACAACCCAAGATTTTAATATATGCTATTAATTAATCAATAAATCAAGATGTTCCGATCGAGCTAGTGTTACTTAGCACCAACCACTCGCTTATAAAAATTGTTTACATGGTGGGTTTCACGGGGATGCGCATGGGAGATTAAATTTAAATAGGTATATAGGTGTCATCACCCGGTTTGATACATATAATCAAATGATCAGATCACCTTATAGATGAAATCGTTTTCACGTAATGTGTTAGACTAGTTGAATTTTATGATTGAAATCTACTAACTGCCGTAGAAACCCTGATATTTTATTCTGGCATGAATCGTGGATTTAGAAAACTAAAGACTTAGAAAAAGCCATTGCAGTGACTTTAACTAAATTAAAAACACAATAATGCAAAGAATTTCTCGCCCAACAACATCTGAACTTCAATTCGTTCTGTGTCTCTTTCTGTCCTTTTTTTTTTAATAAAAAATCTGAGCTCTCAATTGTTTATAATAACCCAAAAACTACATAAAGAATATAGTACTTCTATAGTTTTGAGTACATTCTTTAATCACATTTGCGTGCAATTTTATTAATTAGCAACAATGTGGATTAACCATTTTCTCTCCTTACTTTTAATATTACAGGTGTGCAGTTAGGAGAAATAAATTTTTAGTCAAGCATATGTCTTTCATGGCTACTGCTGTCTTTTTCTTTTTTAAAAAAACTTGGAGAGAGTTAAATTATTTTATTTTTGTTTTAATTAGTTATTATTTTTTGGTCCTTAATATTTTATATTCTCATTACCTGTAATTAAAAAAAGAGAAAAGAAAAGAAAAGAATTTAAAAAGGTTACACATTAGTCCTACACAATATTTTATAAAGGGAGCAACATTTCTCTTTGCCATAGCTAGAATTAATCGGCCTTAACCTATAGAAGCGACAATATAATTGTCCCTTCAATCCGATTCTGAACTCACACTCTGTAGAAGTATCTTTTAGAGGATGTTTGATTTTCTTTTTGAAAGTGACTTATAAAGCGAAATTATAAGTTGGTAAAATGAGCGGTGTAGATTTAATGAAAATTTGAAATTTGTGGTTATAAATGAGTAGTTGTCAAATCAGTGATCAAATCAGTGGTAAGTGACTTATAAAGAGATATGTTAAAAGAGGATCAAACAAGCATTTAAATTATGTGGGGGAAAACACTTTTTACCGTAACCTATTTAAATTTCAGTATCATCCATATTAGGCATTGAACTTTTCTTTTTTTTTTTCATTTTTTGTATGCTTGTATTTGTAACAAATGAACTGAGAAAATTTAAATTCACATACATCTTGCATTGCATGTCTTTAATATGAGAGACGGAACCAAGCTATGCAACTACTTTTATAACAGGAAATATCGCACCAATATATCCTGGATAAACATATCATGGTGTTTCTTATGTGATATATATATATATATATATATATCATTAACATTGAACTGTACCCAAAATATAGCAAGCAAAGATCAATTAAGGAAACCAAAGGGATTCTGCTGATACATGTTTGATATATAATATATTGTTGTTAAAATATCATTAAATTCAGAATCTTGAAAGAAAAGCAAAGCGAAACAAAGTAAAAGAGAGGGAGGAAGAATGTCCACTGTAGATTGGGCACATTTGTGAATCACTAGACACAATCCCCAAAGCAGTTAAAACCCTAGAAAATTAGACTCTGCCTTCTTGTCCCTTCTAAGTGGATTAATGTATTATTAGACATAATAATAAAATCAAAACTCAATCTCACGATCTTATAAAATGTGAGATACTCTTGTATTAATAATTGTGATTAGTACAATGTCTCGATCTGTTTAGGATCACATGGTTGTCTTCCAACTATGTTAATATATATATATATATATATATATATGTATATATAATTTAAGAAATTAAAAGAAGATCATATAGGATTCCATTAAAAGATTGATCGCGCTATCACTTATATTTAGCAGAATAAATTACAGTGATTTTCTACATTAAAAATGATGTGATCATATCAAAGTACCCGGGAAAATTATTTAATGAAAGGTAATAGCACCCCGTTTTAGCATGCTTTAAATGGTTCAGTCTCTTAAATGATATTCTCCCGTCTTTTTTTATGGTACTTCAATTTCAATTAATTAATTAATTAATATAAAAAACCTATGTTAGTAGCAAAAATCCTTTATCTTGGCATTACTAATTTTTTTCTAAAGTGTCAAACATTATTTTAATTTGTCACGATTTATTGCATGATATTCTTTCACGTGTGATATTATTTTTAGCATGCAAATTGAGATATCTTGAGCCAAAAGTTAAGTTGTGGCGTGTGTACTTATCTTGAGGCACAAGAATTTTATACATACAAGATATTAATGTTTCTTAGTTGAATTAGGTTTACCATATTTAACTAGAAGTCTTAATTAGGCGCATGAAGAGTCCAATTAGAATTAGGAAAGGATGTGTTTATGGTAATGAAGAATTCTAACTTTCCTTAATTCTTTTCCTACTACATGTACATGGTAAGTATGATTCTTGTCTTGTACAAGTAGTCGAATTCTTGCCTATGTATGTCAGTTCTCTTTGTAGGTCAAAGACAACTCTCATACGAGCGAAGCGAGCAAGAGCTGAATTGAGCAAGAAATAAATATGTACAATATCCGTAAGTGCTCGACCGAAAAAGAGAAGACACAAAACACTGTCTTATTGTCGTGAGACTTTTGTCTTGCAAACCGATCTTCAAGTACACAATGTGTTTGCGTTTGGCATACACCCTTCAAGTACGTGGTAGGTGACCACATTGGTGCGAGGACATATCCACGGAGGTTGAAAGTAGCTTAAGAGGTCAAGTCATCCCAAGATGAGTTCGGGAGATCTCTAGGAGCGTGATGGACGTTCCTTGAGACGCGCGGGAGAAAGAAAGAGGAACGGGAGTTGGCTCATTATCAAAAGGTGTAAAGAGAGAGTCTTTTATAAGTTTACCTTTTGCATATTTAGTGTCTATCGTGATAGCACATTTTATTCTTTCTCTGTACTAAACTCGCCTCATAATTAGTGGATTTGTTTGTCTTGTAGCAAGAGTGGCCGCAGTTTTTCCCAGTTGGGTTTCTGCGTAATCATTCTGGTGTTGTTTAATTCCGCATTCATACCCGATCTAGACACATCTAGGTCGCGTTACACTTTATACCAGTAAAACGTGTCTAGGCAGGATACATCCTGACTAGAGTCTAGATAACCACCGTATTTACAACCTAGATGTCGCATATATAGAGGCGTGCTAAATAGAATTACCCATTAAAACTGCAAGTTACTCTTGTCATTGGCTTTTGATGAACCATATAACTCACTTCTAACTCAACAATATTTTCAATTTATCAAGAATAAATTTTCTTTATGATATGTATTTTAGTTAGTGCTTGTTAGACTCTCATTCTAACTCCATATCATAATTTCACTTTATCACTGATTTTACAACTGCACAATTAAAATCACACATTTCAAACTTTCATTAAATTTTCACTACTCATTTCATCTCATTATAATTCAATTCTCATAATAATAATTGGGTTGAAGAATTTGTGAAATTTGCCGAGGAAAATAGAATAAAGAAACATGAAGAAATAATGATGTTTTCTTGTCGTGATTGTAAGAATCTAAAAAAGTTTCATAACTATAAAGAAGTGAAACGCTATTTGATTAAACATGGTTTTAAAGAAGGTTAGATGCAGTGGATATAACATGGTGAGAGTTTACTTTCTAGGACTAGCACCAACGACAATGAAGGTGTTCAGGAAAAAAAATATATTAAGCAACAATGATAAGATTAATAAGGAGAATGATATCGAGAATGATTGGATAGATGAAATGATGTGTGATGTACGTTAAGCCTTTGTTTCCTAAATGTTATAATCAATTCACAAGGTTTTGCTTTGTTCAAATTATATAACTTGAAGTATGTAACTTTCTGGTTTTTTATGATGGTTTAGTATTATTTATGGGTTAGAATTTTTGTGCAAACATGTATGCATGTAGATTATGATGAGTTAGAGTCATTTATGGGTTAGTTAATAATGATTTAGAGTAATTTATGGTTTACATTAATTATCATTGTTTAGATTAATTTATGTGCAGTTATATTAATTATGGTTTTGTTATTGATTTACGTGTCGATTATGATGGTTTAGAGTGTATGTAATTTGCTAGTGGTAGTGATGTATGTGTAGTACATGTTGCTTTTTATTGTACATTTTCCACATTTTCTTTTACAGTGCCACTGCAAAAGAAAACCCAGCAATAGGTGTTGAATAGGTATCAATTATTGGCTAACAACCGACACCTATTGCTCTTTTACATGTCGTCATAAAACCGATGTCGACGATCTTAACTGTTTGCGTCGACGCTAAATGCATCGCCTTCAGAACCGACGCGCATTTAACAGAGTAATGATGCCTAAAAAGTTATTTTGTAGTAGTGATATTGTCGATGCAAGGTTGTCTAGTACTTAATTATTTTTCTTGTTTCTAACGACTAAGTCTAGATAAATCTAACTCGCATATATGCATAATGTAAACAGAACACTAGAATTAACGTGGAAACACAAAACGAGAAAAAACATGAGCATTATAATATCCCGTGAAAATTTAACCCTCAATTTAGTTACGTGGCCGTTATTGTGACAATGATGAAATAAATACTTGAATTGCATTAAAAGATTACAAACTTGTTACTCAAATGACACCAAAGAAAGAAGATGGACCTTGATCAACATAAACCGAAGTACGGTGACTAAATTACAAGATAATACAAAATATAAGAACTTCTCAAGTAATAAACAAGTGATCCATGTTTTGCCACATCACCTCTTCAGATATACAGCGCTACATCGCGCCACGTGTCGCTCTGAGATTGGCGGAATCTAAAACTTTATTAAAAACAATTAAATCCTAACTATTATAAAAAGGCTTAAGAGGTCTTCAAAGTTCCCAAACCCCCAAACCAATCCCCTCTCTCCGAAACTCTCAAAATTCGTCCAACATTGGCAAAGATGGAAGAACATCAACAAAAACCACCCAAAATACCTATTTGTCTCTTGATAAAGGCCCCTTTCCATATCTAGAAGGATTATAACTCAAAGAACAACTTTGATGGAGGAATTAGAGGGCTTTAAAGGCACTTTTTCACTTAGTATTGTTCAAGAAATCTTTGGCAAATCTTTGAAGTGAGTAACTAATGCTTCAATTCCTTTTCTTTTATTCATAAAGTTTTCATAAATTGAATATGAACTTTATGTATTGTTATGCAAAGAAAGATTGGTTTATTTCATTTGTATCAATAGTTAATGCTCTACAGGTCATTTTGGTTATGTGGTAATCTATGTGATATTATGTCTTTGCTACGTGATCTTGGCCATCTTGAATCATGTGCACACTACGGGTAGTAGTTTTACTGGTGATAGAGCTCTCTTGTGCATTTAAAGGCTTTATGGAATACATGATTTTCTTGAAAATGAATTTCTTTAATGAAAGTTGAATCAAAATATTTGTTGCTCACTGAGTACGTTGTATTCACCTACTTCCCTTCCCTTTTAACAACCTTATAGGTGTTGAATTCAGGGACGGACTTACATTGGCACGAGTGGGTGCAATTGCACCCACTGAACTTTAAAAAATAAAAAATAAAAATTGCTGCCAAGTCATTGAAGCCCAAAAGAAACACAGCCCATTATAATCATTACCCAAAGGGCCACCAAGACGGCAAGACCAACAGCTAGGCAATAGCTCCAATAAGCCAATAACCAAGTACCCAACCCAAATACGCAATTCCCAAACAACACAATCTCATATCTGGCCTCATTAGTCATTCCTAATGTTCAACAAATAGTTAGAAGTCTGGAAAAGCATTCGACATTATGTGGCAACTCCATTATGAAATTTCTACAAAATTTCAATATTCAACATTGAATTTCCGACAACTGTGACCCTGAAAGTCGGCATCACTGTCAGGTTCTCCATTTTTCTTGACTATTTTTCTATTTTTATTGTTGTTCTAAAGTGATTTTGGTTTTTGACTTTCAGTAGAAAGGATGATCAATGGGTTTGTTGGCTTTTTTTGCTTCGATTTTTTTGTGTTTTATGTATGGCTTGCTTAGTTGTTTTGTTGTATTAGTGTACTTTGTCTTTCCTTTTGCTGTTTTGCATTTTTGTTTGATTTTAGGGCTTTATAAATAATACAATCATCTCTCTTTCTTTGCATTCTGTTTCCATAGGGTTGTACTCTATTTTTTTATTTATTATAAATAAGTTAGTCTTTTGTTAAAATGGGAAAAAAAGAAGAATGAAGAATCCTTTGTTAGATAGTTTGGTTGTTTACTAGTTTAGTAATCCCTAAATGTTTATAGACTCAGTTTGGTAGTTTTGTTCTTATAGGTTCAATTCAGTACATTCCATTTTTAGTTTTATTATGAAAAATTAACTGCCTTCGATAGTTTGACTCATATGTGACTTTTGTTTGATTTCCAACCTTTCAGGAAGAATGCAACGCATGGAATTCAATGATATTTTAAGAGAAAATCTCCACTTTCAAATGAAGAAAATGATAGGGTAAAGAAATTAAATATTGAAGTAGTGGGTACAAGCATTCAGGAAAATGATGAAGCAGAAAAAGCACAAAATACAAGTATTGGTGAAATTATGTTGAAAAAAAAAAAGAGATCAAGCACTCAGCAATTCGATATTGCACAATTTCCTATGGATCCTGGGCTGAGAACTCCAATAATGGATTATGATATTGGTCTTCGAGATCAAATTAGAAGAGCTTATTTGCAAAGAGCTCTATGTCAGCCTCGCACTCATGATTTTCCATGTAACAAATCGAGAAGGTTCATTCCTAGTTGGTTCAATGACTTTAGTGATTGGTTAGAATATAGTATAAACAAAGAAAAGTAGATTTCAAATTCACGTTAAAGGTGTTAATAGTGCACACAACATATCTCGGAGCAGCTGTGAAGCACTTATGAATCAAGAGCAGCATATCGAGACAGTTTTACACAATCAATCTGAACAAGCACGAGCTGATTATCAACTTCGTCTTACTACTTCAGTAGTATGTGTTCGCCTTCTTTTACAGCAAGGACTTGCATTCCGGGGTCATTATGAATCCGAACATTCAGATAATCATGGTAATTTTCTTGAACTATTACAATTTGTAGCTGACCATAACAAGGAGATTGCAGCTGTTACTTTAAAAAATGCTCCAGAAAATAATAAATTGACATCTCCTACTGTCCAGAAAGACATTGTTAGGGCTGCAGCTATTGAAACAATTGATGCTATCATTAAAGATCTTGGTAATGCATTCTTTTCCATTTTAATTGATGAATCTCGAGATATTTCAATCAAGGAACAAATGTCAAGTGTCTTGCGTTATGTGAATAGAGCAGGAAATGTAGTTGAAAGGTTTATTGGGATTGAACATGTGTCTAGTACTACAGTCCAATCTCTTAAAGTTGCAATAGATAAATTATTTTCAAGATATGGGTTGAGTATATCGAGAATTAAAGGACAAGGTTATGATGGGGCTAGTAATATGCAAGGTCAATTTAATGGTCTAAAAGCGCTTATCCTAAAAGAGAACCCATGTGCTTTCTATGTTCATTGTTTTGCTCATCAACTCCAATTGGCTCTTATAGCTGTAGCAAAGAAGCATGTGCAAGTTACATCACCTTTTAATTTATTTTCTAGAGTGGTGAATATTGTGGGAGCCTTACCGAAATGTTGTGATCTTTTGAAAGAGAAACAAGAAGCTGTAATTTTTGAAGCACTTAATAATGGGGAGATTTCTAGTGGAAGGGGTTTGAATCAAAGAAATACCATTACAGGTTTTGGTGACACACGTTGGGGATCTCATTATGGTACTTTGCTTAGTTTGATTTCTATGTTCTCTACGATAGTTGATGTCCTTGAAATGATTGTTGATGATGGAAGTGTTGAACAAAAATGTGAGGCAAGGGATTTGTTGGACAAAATACAATCTTTTGAAGTTGCATTTACTCTCCATCTGATGAGATCTATCTTAGGGATTTCAAATGAATTATCCAAGGCTTTGCAAAGAAAAGATCAAGATATAGTGAATGCCATGACTTTGGTGAGAATATGTAAACAAAGGCTCCAACTTATGAGGGACAATGAGTGGGATTCCTTTTTAGGAGAAGTTGTCTCTTTTTGTGAAAAGCACAGTATTGATGTTCCTAATATGGATGGACTCTTTATACGTCGAGGTCACTCATAGCGTAACACTGGAGAAATGACAAATTTGCATAACTTTCGTGTGGAATTATTCTATACTACCATTGATATGCAACTCCAAGAATTGAATGATCGTTTTTCTGAGGTTAGTGCTGAATTACTTCTTTCATAGCCTGCTTATGTCCAAATGATTCATTCTCTGCTTTTGATCAAGGGAAGTTACTATGTTTGGCTGAATTTTATCCTCAAGATTTCTTAAGAATTGATCTATGGCACTTGATAATCAGCTTCAAACTTATATTTTGATGTACGAATTAGTGAAGAGTTCAAAGAATTACATGGACTCAGTGAACTAGCACAAAAGTTGGTTGCAACAACAAGGGATAAAGTATAGTAGTTAGTCAATATGCTTTTAACTTTGGCATTGACTCTTCCAATTGCTACTGCTACCATTGAAAGAGTATTTTCGGCAATGAACATTGGAAGAACCGACTACGCAACAAGATTGGAGACCAATTGTTGAATGATAGCTTAATTGTGTATGTTGAAAAAGATCTATTCAAGGAAATTGATAATGAGGCTATCATACAACGTTATCAATGTATGAAAAATCGTAGGGAATAATTGTAAAAGATTAATATATTATATTTATCACTATTTTGAAATTGTTTTTTTCTAGTTTCGCACCTACTCACTATAAATTCTGTCTCCGTCCCTTGTTGAATTAATGAGCTTTGTGGCCGAACTGTCCCAATGATGGAGAAGATGCATTTATGTGATCGAGATTTCGGTGTATAGCTGAGGTTTCGTTGTGGGTGGCCACAATAATTATTGTAAAGTTATAATAACATTATATTATGTATAACATTGTTTGACTTGTAATTGTAAAGTCTTGCCTTCAATTTTTGAATTGAGATTTACTTCTCAAACACTTCCGCTACCGATACTAGAAAATAAGGTAATAAATTTGAGAGCGTGGCAAACACCCACCCATGCTACGGGACAAATAACTCTACTAAACAAGAAAGATTAGTATAAGAGATTAGAGATAAACTGATTTTGCAAAATCAACTTAAACACTATAAAAAAAATTACAAAAAACAACTCCCTTATTCTTGGCCTTTTGACTTGTTATAAAACCACCTTTAGCTTCATACTCAATCTCATTTTTATGTGAATCGTGTAGCGGTAGCGTTTCTGGACAAATTTGATAGGCATTGCTAATCAGTTTGGTCGGTGTTCAATAATATGGGCAAAACTTTTGCATAGTATCTGTTTTGAGCTCATAATATAAGTTTTTGGGGGTAGCTCGACGAGTCGAATGCAACTAGTCACTTTGCCACTGCATACATCACTTTTTGGGCATTTGACACTTCCTTCTATAAGTTTTTATTTTTCTTCTATTTTTTATTTAGAGTCCGTATTTAGTTTGGGTCTTTCTACTTGAGTTTAGCCCACCTAGAGTCTATAGCCCGTTAGAGCATCTATTTCTACTCTTTTATTAGCGTTATAAGGTTCTATTGCTTTTGAGTTCAGAAAAAATAGAGCGTGTTCTTGGGTCTCAATCCGTATTCTTTAAACTAGTCTATCTCCCGTGCAATGCACACGAAACAATGAGTAATTAAAGAAATAACGATGGGGAAATAAATTATTCTAATAATCAGAGATAGCTATGTTATCGTTGTGTAATAATTTTAATTGGTTATGTATGTTTGCATTATATAACAAGGTTGTGTATTTCAAGTTAATCATATTTTCACTGTGTTATTTCTTCTAGACTTTATACTGAATTCGATAAATCCTTATATTAACCGTGTTATATTTCTACTTTTACAAAGTGAATTAATCATTATTTATTATATAGAAAAATATCTTTTTTCGTATAAAAGGAAAAAATTATGCCATTCCCCCTACCCCACTTAACCACAGTGCCAGAGCAAGAACAGTAATTCTCCAGTGTTAATTCAAGCCTACCGTGAACACAAAAGTATAGATCGTGTCCAATGATGTAAGGTGTAAGACTTCAACTGATTTAAAAGATACTATATCGATCATTGTTCATACGGTTATCATGATTTACATATTTCTTACAACAATAAAATAAAATAAAATAAAAAATAATGTGTAAAAAATTTTATCGTTTTGCAACATTAGAGAGATTCCAGCCAAGAAAACTTTAGGAAAAGAAACAACTCAAACATATATTATTTGATAATTGTTTCTTGATCCTATCTTGATCAAAAGCTTGGAACGTTTACGGTGGAACTTGATGGTGCTAAAAAGAAAAACGAAAAAGGTAATATACGAAGCTTGGTGGTTTAACCTATATTGTTATTGTATTTTTTTAAGCTTATGTCAACATATTATTCCCATTGGGCAATTTGAATTATGATGCTAAGTGGTATTGCTATATATTTCTTGTTGCTATAAATGTCATATATCAATTAATTATCGTGTTCAAGAAAGATATATCATTATTAATATTTAATAGGGTAATTATATTACCACTATAATTATTATTTATTATTATTATAATCGTTGGGTAAATGGGAGGAGTAGGTAGTTAGCACTACTACCTAAATTAAAAAATTTAAAAATAAAAAAATAATAATATAATTGTATTGGCATTGAAAGTGGAATAATGGGGGGTTTATAACTTTTGCTGACATATATACAAATAAAAACGCATGAGCCGAGAAAAGAAAGGTTTTGGAAGTTAAAAATTTAAACACACAATGCATTTAAATTTGCTTGTAGGCAGTAGGGCGACACAGTTAAATTTGGTTGTGGGTAGCAGAAATATGTGGGAAGGAAAGAAGGAATAACGTGGGGGAATATTAAAACTCACATGGAAAATAAAAAATATTATCAAATAGAAAATATGAGAAAAAAACAAAGTAAATAAAATATCTACAATTATGGGATAAAGGTGAATAGTGGGTAGGTAAGAAGGAATAACGTGAGGGAATATTAAAACTTGCATGGAAAATAAAAAATATTCTAAATAGAAAATATGACAAAAAAACAAAGTAAATAAAATATCTACAATTGTTAGATAAAGGTGAAAAGTGGGAGGTTACAATTACTATTTAAATTAAAAATTTTAAAAACTAAAAAAATAAAAAATATATATAATAGATTTCAGTATCTTTTTAGGTAGAAAAAAATACTAGAATCAGTGCTCCTTTTCCTATATATAGATTCTGTTGTGTGGTTGTAGGTGGACCTACATCACTTTTCCAACTCTCCCGAGTTGATCTTCAAGATGCAGACGCACTACCATGGTCCTTCAACGCAAACTTAAGTCTAACACCTTCTTCGTGGGAATCCCATATATGTTGATCCTTCAACGAACTTCGGGTGCAATAGAACATAAATTTAGAACTTGTGAAGAACAAGTGTTGGCTTATAATTCGAACAAGTATCACAGTGATTAAGTTCTCACATTCCTGGTAGGAGGTCTTGGGTTTAAATTACACTTATCATTCCCTAATTTTCCCTCCCCTCCCCTCCCCTATGATTCTTCAAAACCACGTTTAAAATTTGCATGCTTAGAAAAATAACTACTCACTTAAAAATCCATGCAAATAATTATTTAAACATTAATAATAAAAAGTAGGAATACCAACATATTTTTTTACTAACATATAAAATACAATTTGAAGACTATCTTGATCATAGAGACTTGATCATGTTGGAGTTGTCAAGGCCATAGAATTCCTTTCCATTTTCTCTCGCTTTATTGTTGCATGTATTTGTCGTCTCCATATATAATTTCCTTTAAAGGCCCCAATAAGATGGAGCTCCTATTAGAAACTTCAATTTTGAATCTAAAGGAATGAAATTTAGATACTAGGAAGGATTTTGTGAGGATGTCCGCTAACTGGTCGCGCGTAGCAATATAAGAAACGTGGAAGGTTTTATTAGAGACATGATTGCAAACAAAGTGGTAATCTAGGGTGAGATGCTTCATACGAGAGTGAAATACAGGATTAACAGAGAGATAATTAAGTGGCACCTAGATTATCACAATAGATGGTTTAAGTAACTAGAAGAGTCATATAGAATTCAGACGTGAAATTTTTTATCTAAAGTTTAGTAAAGCAAGAAACAAGTGCTCGATACTCAGCCTCAGTAGAAGAACGAGAAATAGATCTTTGCTTCTTGGCCAGAGAAGGTGAGTGTCCAAGATAAATTACGTAGGCAGGGGTGGAAATACTTTCGTGAATGCCGGCCCAATCAGAGTTGATGAAGGAACAAAGATAGGAAGTCGAAGATTTTTGGAGGAGAAATCCCTGATAGTTTGTTTGAGGTAGCGAAGCACACCCTTTACCCTTTTGGGTTGCCGTTGCTTCGGTGGCTTTGCAATTTAGTGGTTGCGGAAGTAGTTTTCTTTGCTTTATTT
Source organism: Nyctanthes arbor-tristis (assembly GCA_963692815.1). Taxonomy (NCBI): domain Eukaryota; kingdom Viridiplantae; phylum Streptophyta; class Magnoliopsida; order Lamiales; family Oleaceae; genus Nyctanthes; species Nyctanthes arbor-tristis. The sequence goes on from CAVNYN010219618.1 coordinate 58,381, forward strand.
TTTCCTTTTTCTTTTCTTTTCTTTTCTTTTCTTTTCCTTTCATTTTTTTGGTGAAATCAAAGGTCGTTTTCACTTCACTTCACATAATTAGAAAATTAGTTATGTCGAAAATCTCCCACGAGACTTCCAGAAAGTTTGGTTCCCCTTTTCCAATCTTGCACAAGGATCCAATTTATGATGAGAGGCACGTGCGCCACATGTAAGAGAAGTTGTTACCAATATTCACACCTGTTGAATTTTATCAGAGGTAATTTCAATTTTCTTTAACGTTCTGGCTTTTTGTTTTCCTTCTGTGAGAATTTATTCCTTGCAAGATGGCCTTGTTCAAATACACATTTATAATTAGTCGATTCTTACTTTAAGTGCATATATATATATATATATATATATATTACCACGAATTTTTATTTCCACACAACATTATAAATACGCCACGGTTAAAAGACATTTTTAATTAGCACACCACTATCCATTTACACATATTCCCATGAAATTAATTATCTATAATTAATGTATAAAATCAAATCAAAGATTCATATTCCTAAATATATTACATCTAACATAACGTAATTGTTTTCTTTTACATTGTTCGTAAGTCAAAATATATACAAATTAGATCTTAAATCGAAGCTCTCAACATGAACATTAATTGAGCTAAATTTCAAGTGAAAACTACTAATGCAAGTTCGTATGTAGAGTTAAAAAGACAATCTCTCGAACTTAATTTAAATAGAATCCTAAATCATTTATAACTTTCCGAATTAGATTTAATTAATTTTTTTAAAATTGAAATTGAATGACAAAATATTCCAACCTTTTTTTTTTGCAACATAAATATTCTAACTTTTCAAATAACTCAAATATAAATGTATAGATTTTTAAAAACTTCTAATTTAAAACAATTCGGTTGTACAAAATTGAAATTAGATTTTAAGTTAACACCATTCGTTTATTATTATTTTTTTATTTCAATTCAATCAGGTGTTCATTAAGTAATATTCTAAATCTATTTATACTTTATATAAAACAATATATATTAAAATAAAAAGAAAAAGATTAAAATTATTCTTCATGAAACGATTTCTAAAAGTTAGGTACTAAAATGAAACTTAAAGAAAATAAATATTTAAGATCTAAAGTTGTCGAGTCATATTATAAATCAAAATTGTGGCAAGTGATTACTAAAAAAAGGGGAATTGAAAAGAATAATAATTATTAAAAAAATTGAAATTAAGATAATTATGATTGTGGTGGAAAAAAGGATTAAATTTAACAATGGTTATTAATGTAATTCTAGCTATGGATATTTAAGTAACTAAAGAAAAATGTTTAAAATGTGGTGTTGAAATAAATTTGTGCGGTGGTAATATAATTCCCCATATATATATATATATAGATATATATAGATATATATATATAAGGGTAATTTGCAGCAAATGTCCTGAACCTTTAAATTTGGACGAATAGGTCTCAATTATTGTGAAATTTGCACTTTCGTCCAAATACATATTTATTTTAAGTAACAAAATGTTAGTATCTGTTTAGCAACTATTTAAACGGAATCTTATTTCAAATGAAATTATATATATATATATATATAAAAGAAATTAAGTTTGCGGTACCTTTTTCCGCATTTTGCCCGCAACAACTTTTTTAAGTGGTGTCATTTTAAACTTTTTCTTACGTTTTAGGTAAATTCTGTGGTAAACTGTAGATTAGTATTTCCCTTTTTTCAATTAATTAGGGAATATGGTTCTTTTTTAAATAAAATTAATTCTAATTCTAATAGAAAAGAAATTTACTCTAATACACTGTAAAAGTGAGTGCATACTTGTTTTATATTGTGATGCACATGAAGTTTTCTTCATAATTTAGAATAATTAAAAAAATTATAAAATGTATATATACATCTATAGTTTTTTTTTTTTTTGAAAGGTATATAAATCTATAGTTAAAAAGAGCAAAAGTAATATCGTAGTACAACTAATCAATAAAATTGAGGGAAATTTTGATGTAAGTAGATGCATTTGTAAGTAATTGGAAAAATACTATGAATTGTAACTATTTTGGTCTTTGTAGTTGTTTTTGAAAAAAAAAATTGCAAAAATACTTCCTCTCTATTTTTGAAGATAATATATATTGAAAATAATAAAAAATTCGGAATCAATTAGGGAAAATTAATTACAACCGATTCTATGTCATCCAAAAAATAACCGTCTAGAGATCGGATTAATTCTAACAATAATTATCATCAATTAATTACATAATTATCATGATATTCTAAAAATAAGAATCCTACCCATTTAAAACTCCTTAATCATCTTTCTTCCATAATTATCATCCATTACAACCGTTTCTCTCTCATCCAATAATAGCCATCGTCCTCATTAAACAAGAATAGTGTAGAGAAACAAAAAAAAAATATAGACAAATTACATACGAAACAATTGAGGAAAGATTCTCAAACACAAGGAAATGAAGAAATAGCACAGATCCATTTTAGAGGTTACACATGGTCAGCCACGTTGAACACAACAAGTGAAATTTGTTATAATATGATTTCAAACACATACACATGCAGTCGTACTCGGTGGATGGGTTGTTATTCTCTTTAATTAGTTTTCTCTCGTATTCTCTTCTTCGAATTACCACACATATAATTAGTTTTCTTCACTTGTTCGACTCATGTAATTTACTACAACACTGTATTTTCAAAGTGGTGGATGATTTGTTATTCTCTTGAATTAGTTTACACTTGTATTTTCGTTCTCCGGATGAGTACGCATATACTTGGCTTGTTCATACGTTGCTTAGTCATTTTTCTAGTCATATAATGTATTACATTACTTTGTATTTTACTAGCTTGTCATTAATTAGACAAGTTGCATAAACAAAATAATTAGAATAGAGAAAATAATTAGAATATAATATGCCTGGACGCATATACTTGGCCAGGTTATACATTGCTGAGTCATTTTTCGAGTCATGTAATATGTTACACTACTTTGTATTTAATTACACATTACATTGTGATGTTATTTTATAAAGTTGTAATTTTCTATTTAGGTGACCGCCTATCATGCGGACTACCATTTATGTAATTTATTACAAATCATGTAATCTTTGTATAAACAATTTAAGAACTATTCAAATAAATTTATTACAAATCTATGTAATTTATTTCAAATCACGAATAAATTACATAGACTATCATCTATGTAATTTATTATAGATCACGTAATCTATGTAATTTATTTATTACAAATTACGTATTTATTCAATAGTGTAAGTTCTAAAAATATGTCGGAAAATATAAACGAGATAATTACATAGACTACCATATATGTAATTTATTACAAATCACGTACTTTATTCAATAGCACATAGATATTACGAAGAGCACGTAACGTGAGTGAAACTTCCGGCATTGATTTGGTCACGATTCACCGGTAGTGATTTTTTTTTTCCTGTAGAACACGCAGCAACATTCCAAAACCGAGTTTTTTTCTTATGCAAAACTTGCGAACGGAGGGAGTTCCTTGATTAACTAATGATGAAATCGCTGGGTTCAACACTGGTGCATGCTTGCTTCAGGTTGCCGGCGTCTCTGTATTTCATTGGCGTCGAATGGGCACTACAAAGTACATTGGAGAACAACGAAAAATGTCAGACATAATGCAGCACTACAAATTATATAAATGTGTATGATAAAAATCGAAAGCAAAATGTAGCAGTACAATTTTAACAATCTTGGGAGCAGCATTCCAAAAATCCAAAAAGGTTAGAAATTTTATGGGCTTCATTTATCCGATAAAAACATAAATTGGATGAAAAAATTTCAGAAACTACTGAAATTTTTCAAAAATACTAACGAAAAAAAAGTTGAAAAAATTGCCTATCCGATTACAGTCGCCGGAAAAACAGTTGCAGATCGGCTCCTTCATGTTTCAGTTTCCAATCAATTTAGATATCTTTTTATGCAAAAAAAGGGAGAAATACATACCGTTCTATTTCCGCAAATAACCAAGGACAATGAACTTCAGTGGAGGAATGGACTACACGGTTACCGGCGGATAAATCTCAGAACTTCCGCCGCTGCAGTTAAGACCCAGAACTGTGAAGAGAATAAGACCCAGCACAAGATTGCAACCGATATTCCTTGTATAAGATTGCAAACGATATTCGTTGTACACGATTGAGAATGATACGATGAAATTACAGCAGATAATAGGGGGGGAGAGAGAGAGAGAGAGAGAGAGAGAGAGAGACGATGAGGAGACCGGTGAGAAGCGTACAAATTGGGAAGACCCTAAGATTAGCGTTCCACTGCGTTAATTGGGGGGGGGATGTCGCAGAGATTTCTAGTTAAATAGAGGAGTAAAATCAGTAGATAACAACCTCTTCTGGAATAATCAAGACAAGGCTACTACTCGAGTCGAGAGACGCCCACCCGACCCGGGTAAGATTGGTTTGGTTGTGCTGGGCTCATAACTTGGGCAAGTCATGCTTAGGTAGCTGAAAAATTGGGCCTGAAGAGCAGCCACGCCTACCACTGTTTTGCAAATGTCATCAAAGCTCATCATTCTCAGCATCT
>CAVNYN010219621.1:0-106598 GCA_963692815.1 Nyctanthes arbor-tristis
AAAAAAAAAAAAAAAAAAAAAAAAAAAAGAAGAAGAAGAAGGACGCTGCAAGTGAGACTTCGTTCTTGGAAACAGAGTAAACTGACATAAAATGGTTGAGCAAGAAACATGAAGGATTTTAAGAGAATATATAACTTTAAATGTGTAGATGAGTAAGCACTTTATTTCCACACACACACACACACACACACACACACACACACACACAAAAAAAAAAAAAAAGGGGGGAAAAAGGAACAGGATTTAACTGGACTCCCTGTTCTGTATTATATTCAATTGAATAATTTCAAGAAAACCTGAACAGCACACACAAGTTAGTAGATGTAAAGCTCTTGGCTAATAAAATCCTTGATGTCAAAAAGAAGTTTCTATCGTCTGTACAATTCCAGCAAAATTCTAGCGCTGGGGAAAAAGGATAATGGATACAGCATCTAATGGTTTATTATCAAACAGAAACTTTGGAGAATTCAATAGACAGTTTTGATGCACAAAAATGATCATTCTCCAACTTGTAAGTCAAGAAGTATACTTAATGCTGAGATTTTATTCCCAGATCCATGGATTTGATTCTGGAATCTAAGAAGTCTAAAAGTCTATTGGGCAAGTATGTACAGGCACCATTGTGGTATCGAAGACAAAGTGATTCTGGTAAACTTAGATCGCATTCCATCCTCAGGATGAAAAGACTGCAAGTTGTTCTTATGCAGTAGGGTGGATTTCGACCTATGGAGGAACCATGAAATAGCCTTCTCATTTAAGTGAATGACCTTTGATTCAGAACAGTGGGCATGAGTTTCAAGTGACAGCTGACCACTGGAAACAGTAAGAATATAGAATGCAGATATTCACATGAAACTTGGGGCAACATTAGAAAGGAAGATTGTTAACCAGGGAAAATATCAGTAACTTGTTGGCGAGCTAATTCATTTTTCTCTCACCGGAGCAGACATTGCCTTAGCAGCAAGTATCATTCATTAATATATACTATCTCCTCACGGAAAATATCAATGCAGTAATGAAGATCTTGAGACATGTAAAAGTGGTCCAGGCGAAGGTTTCCTGTTCCTTCAAGTATGATCCCCACATGTGGAAGCACCTTTTGAATTATTCTGATGTGATGTAACTGGACTGGCTTTGTATATAGACAAAAAGTTATCTTTGGGTTATGGCCCTTCAACTGGTGGTAATCCAATAACTTGGCAAAGCAAGAAACAATCAGCTATTTTCAGATTTAGTGGAGAAAGAAAAAGATAGGACTATGACTCTATGGACATGTGAGTTAATGTGGCCACGATCTCAATTATCAGAATTGAAGATGATTATTGATAGTCCAGTGAGGCTCTATTACAATAATAAGTTAAGGAGCAACCAATTTTAAAGTAGGTTTGATCATAGTTGAGTTATATGGCAAAACCAAAATTTGACATGTTGCACCCATGCGACATGTCAAATTTTGGTTTTGCCACATAACGCAATTGTAATCAAACTCAACTAGAGCAAATTATAATTGGTTGCCAAAAGGACCCTTAGCTTTTTTGCTATGCATTGCATTGCTCCGTCCGGTATGATAAGAGAAGCATTTAGAGATTTACAGGCGCAATCGGACAAGAAGAAATAGTAGAGTACTAGTATGTACCCCATTTGTCCCTTCAGGAAACACTTGATCACCATGCATAGGGGCAGACAAAGCAAGCTTTTCATTCCTTAGCAACCAAGAAACTAGCTTGTGCAAGAGCAAGGAAAAAGTTCATACCCAAAAAAGAAATGTTGGGATTTGGTTCCAGATCAGTGGAATTTATTAGTTGCAACTTTCTATTGTTATCCTCTCTAGCATCATTTGATAATAGGATAAGAGAAAAGAAGGGAGAAACCAGTTAATTTATAAGTGGAATCTTGGACCACAGTAGGAAGAGATTCTTAAATAACATAAAACTAACAGCACTCGTAACTCCATTGCTAGCAAATAGACAATATTCGATCTATCAGAATTTTCGTAAACATAGTTGCATCATATTCATAATTACCTTTCAAAAAGAAGGGAGAAACCAGTTAATTTATCAGTGGAATCTTGGACCACAGTAGGAAGAGATTCTTAAATAACGTAAAACTAACAGCACTCGTAACTCAATTGCTAGCAAATAGACAATATTCAATTTATCAGAATTTTCGTAAAAGAGTTGCATCATATTCATAATTACCTTCCCGGCAATCATAGATCGCTCAGTCCTCATGTTGTCTTCCATGTCTTCTAGCTTCTTCTCATAGTGATCAAGAAGATCCACTCTCCTTCCAAAAAGTCCCATAGAGCCAGATCGACCGGATCTTTTTGGAGTATCAGTTTTTGTTTTCATGCGAACAAGCCTCCTATACAATTTATCTGCATTGTCCTACAAGGAACAACGTAAAAGATATCTAGAAGTCAAATCCAAAAGAAATACTTACTAGTATGATCACAGCATTTAAGTGAAATCTAAAGCATGGCATCTATAAACCTGGACTCTTCCAGTAAATATTGGAACAAAAATCTACAGTGCAAGCAAAAATTCTTTCTAATGTTTGAACTTCCGTTCTTTAGTGTTTGAACAACATTATAAGAGGATAGCAATGTTTCCGATTCCATCTGTCCAATGACACTTTCCTCCACAAATTTCAAGTAACAAAAACCAAGAGAATTTTATTGCATCAATATATCATATCTGTCATGATGTGCACTCTTTATTTACATAAAGAACTTTGCATACTCACAAACTACAACTGATCTGAAACAAATATCAACATAGTTTGACAATCCAATACTTCGATCAATAAAGTTTGCCCTACAGATAAATTAAAAACAAAACGAGGACAATAAATCCATCTTGTTTCAGAACATTTTTAACTAATATTTTGACTTTGTGTAATGCTTACAATGAGCCCTTTTAGTTTGTCTGTCCGACGGATCACAGAATGCGAAAGATATGTGGAAGGATATAGTTCTGTGAAAAAACTCTCAACACTTTCACTGAAGCTTCTCCCAGAAGACTTGGGTATACTTCGAACTAAAACAGTGAACTGCTGTGGCCGAGGTTTTGATGAATAAAAATAAGCAATTCTCTTAGTCGAAATGTAGTCATACTCCTGCAGTTAAAGAATAATTTGCCATCAGCTATTTTTCTAGCTTCTCAAGTTCTGACAAATACCAAACCAGGAAAATGGTTAGGCGCACATAAGATACTTACAATGTAAAGAAGATAGCAGACAACTGCTGTGAAAACATAAATGGCACAGAAGTGTATCCACAACCTTTAAAACAACAAAAGCAAAAGGATCGTCACTTGATAACCTTGACAGATAGCTACAAAGTTTTGAGTGAATATCTAAAACTGGATAGACAAATTTATAATAGCAAGTGAAGGCATAGAAAGCAAATGGATAAACAAAAGGGTTGAAGCTATGCTCCCATAACATTTAGAGGTAACCCTAAGCATAAGTAAAACCTCTAAACAAAAAATGAGTTTGCCAGGCCATCTATTAGTCACCTGTTTGATCCATCATCAACATTTGAGATACTGAATGATTCCAGAGACTTGTTTGGCAAGTCCGTAAAGTCGATATTTAGCTGATTCCCCATATAATTGAATGGAAGAAGAACACAAATCCCAATGACAGCAGCAAATCTAAACACTCTCAAACTGCAAAAATCAAACGGAATTGTTTTTTTTTTATTTTGTTTGGGGGGGGGGGGTTGTCGGGGTGAGATAAGCTTGATAAAGAGCAAAGTACAATGATATATCATAAGGTCATTGAAACCTGTTAGAACGATCACGGGTAAATAGTCACCAAATACACCAGAATTCTAAGGCTCCATAAACATCTTAGATTTTATGATGGACGTGAAGATTCCACTGGAACAAGATTCCTTTCTTTCTCTTGTCTAGAGAACAAAAATTAAGTATTTTTTTCCCCTCACAATGAGAAAACAGTTGACTATCATGAGATAAACTGGCAAGTGTATAATATGCACAAGCAATTACATCATTTTTCTTTCAAAATCAGATCAAAGAAAAGGTCCTCTTTGGTGTTTCCGAATTGTATATCCTGGCCTATTATACTTGTTCAACTCACAGAATGTGTTTTGCAATGCTAAATTTCTCAAGAGATTAACGATTTGACTTCTAAACTTTATTCATTTTCTTCTAAGAGAATAAACTATTTAACAAAGTCTATTATTATCCAATAAAATGATAAAGTTAGGATATATGCACCCATACATAAGCAATCAAAGGCTTGAGAAGGCAAATAAAAGATTTATCTTTTGCTTACGAAAGGTGATAATGCGCATAAAGACCACAGCATCCAACCCTGAATTAGCCAGAAGTTCCTCTTCTGAGGGCTGCCATGCCCTTTTGACCCAGTTCACAGAGGGCAATATTCTTTCAAAGCTATATCCATCCCCCAGCCCGGATTTCCCTTCAGAAACTAAGCGCGGTAAATAGAGATGGGCATATATTTCCCGGTTTTTCAGTATAGAGTAAAGTGTTAGAAACAGCAAGCAGAGGGCAACATTGATGCCCACTGAAGTTAAAAGCGCAGACAGAATCATTCCTCCAGAATCTCAAAAAGCCACTTAAAAGTCCTATACTTCTACGAGTGCCATAAACTCGGAAGTTTATCCACAGGAACAATTATAACATTCCAATCAAGAATCAGCTGCATAGAAACATGAAGCTAGCGTCAGAAGCATAAAACACCCAGAAAAAAAATCTAAAAACAAAAAAATTTAAAATTTCTAACATCAAAGAAGAATAAAAAATAAAACAAAAATCAACCTTGTAGTCGAATATCCAAGAAATGATGTATATGTGTGTGGATAATACGAACTAAGAAATCGACAATATGCTTTTCTTCATCGGGTGGCTCTGATATCCAACAATTGTGTATTATCCAAGTATTGCTACATATAATTCATAAGCATGTATTCATTCCACTTCCATATTAGTCCGCACTTGGATTTCGTGAAGTCAAACCAAAATAAACACTAAAAAAAGCAGCAAAACATGTCACCCTATATATTTAAAAACGAAAAAGAAAAATGACTGGGGATGATGAGTTGAGCTCTGGGAAAAAGAATTAAATCCTAATTCATAATAGAAAATAATTCATATTAGATTTAACTGAACCTTGCGGAAGACGGTGAAGTAGAAGTTGATCGTTACACTCTTTTTGCTGGATGTTTCTACAAGATTCTCTCTGAATATGTATCTCTTTACTGAAAGTGGTATTGGGATTATCCCTCTTATTGCTATTTAAACAAATGACAAATAAAAAGTCGGACAAAATTAACACATGTTATATTTTTGTTTGAATAGAGCACATCACTTTTACATTAATAATTATTATATAGGAGCGTGTGGTTATTTTGTCACACTTTTTATCTATTTTTTGTCTAAGTATTCTCATTAATTTTTTTAAATGATTATTCTCATTAATTTGTTAGATTCACAAAATAACTTTAAGAAAGAGGGAAAAAGGTCCTAGTGCTTGAAATTTCTATGAAAATACTAATTTTTGTATGTGCGTTGTACGTATTACGTTTCATTTTTAGTTCACATTTATGAAAACATTGTTATACAATGCATGTAATTAATAATACATAAAACATTAATAATTTTTGTTTTAATAATAAAATAAAGTACAATACCTGTTTATTAATAAAATTCAAAATCTAAAGTAAATAGTGCATATTTTCACTTTAAATAGTCATAATTACATTATAAAATGGTCCGTCTGATTGCTCATTGAACTTGCTTTTTCGTATCTAAACATTTGATATATATAAATAGGAAGTAATTTTCATATATGAGGCCACATATTTATATAAGTAAAATAAAATAATGTATGGTATAAAGAGAAGACTTGAAAAAATAAACATATTTAATAAAATAAAATAAATTCTAGTATAAAGAAAATTCTTGAGAAAATAAACATATTAGAAACTAAATATAAAAGCTACAAGTATGCATCATTTCATTAAAAAAATAAGTATTTAAAATATCAACGTCCTAGTTAAAGATTTACGAAGCAAAACTCGCCACTATTATACCAACTAATCGTATAATTTTTTAGTCATTAAATCATAAGCCCAGAAAACGAAAAAGAAGAAAACTATAAAAGATAGATAAACGCATAGATACATTGCACACATGTGTTAGAAAAATATATAAACATATAGATGAATAGAGTGGTTTTACACATTTATTTTCAAAACTCATCACAAAATAAAAACTCAAAAAAACAGAAAAAAGAAAAAAAAAAGTAGGCGTATAATTTTTTAGCCATTAAATCACAGGCCCAGAAAACTAAAAAGAAGAAAACTACAAAAGATAAATAAAAGCATATATGCATTATACATATGTGTCTGAAAAATACATAAGCATATAGATGAATACAGTGATTTTGTACATACTCATTTTCAAAACACATCACAAAATAAAACCTCAAAAAAAGAAGGGAAAAAAAGAAGAAAAAAGGTCTGCTGAGCAAATTTTAAAAAAAAAATGAAAAAGAAAAATGTAGAAGTTTTCAACAGGGATAGCAAACCTAAAGAGACACAAAAAAAAAAAGAAAAAAACTACTATTGAATGAACAGTTGGGAGGTTAGTTTTTTATATAATAGTGATAATAAAATGGTCAAATTCAAAAATGTTTATTTCAAAACAAATAATGTTACATCAATCCATTTGGCAAGCACGTCATTATATAATCAATCCGAAGATGGACTTAGGGCATTCAATTTTTTGATTGGAGCATCTACAATACATGAAGTCTTATTTCATAGTCCAAAAAGAGAGAGAAAGACACGACGCTCTTCCGATCTCAAAAAAATTCACAGACCCCGTATGTTTTCCATTTTATTTTTATTTTTTAATCATATTTCTCTCATTTACACTATTTTTCATCACTTTTCCTCCATCGTATTCCGTGTAAGGTTTAAATCTAAACATTCTTAAAAAACTTTAACACGACTACCTCTGTCTCACAGAGATAGTCCACTATTTCATTTTCGTTAGTCTCAAAAAGATAGTTTACTTATCATATTGAACATGTATTTAATGTTTCATTTCTATATGTACCCCTAATTAATTATTGTTATTCAGCTTTCTATACATTGAAAATATTTTAAACAATTAATGACACAAAGATGTATGTAAAAAAAGGTAAAATTAAATTATTTTAACTACATTACCTATTAATCCTTAATCTACGTAAAAATATCTACTAGACTATCTTTGTGGAACTGAGGTAATATTATTTTATCATTATTTTTAAATTTCTATCTATATATCTCCTCTTTTACAACTTTTCCTCTATTTTTTTCCTGTATCTCTTTCCACCAACATTTAATTAAAATAATTACATTCTCTTTATCTCTTTCATCTACACCACTCAAGATTTGGACTATCCCATTAGAGATGCTCTTAAAAGGACAGTCCTCTATGACATAGATATGATGGCGATGTGGCGGCTTATGTGTCACAAGAAAGACCCAAATTAACTGCCACGAAATTACCTTCTCTTTTTGAAAATCTCAAATGGCCCACCACCGTTCTCTTTGTCTGAAATAAAAAACCCACCCACGCCACCCCACCCCACCCCACCCCCACATTTTGAACTAGACCCCAAAAATCAGAGAGGACGCCGGGACCCCTTCACCACCAGTACCACAAATTGGAACGCCGGAAAAGACCCGTCTGAAGCCAGAACCGTGCTGCAAAAATCTGGCCCCCCTCCCGCGCCTCTGGTCTTCCACTGCGCGATAATGTGCAAATTAAACTTTTGTTTTATAATATAATGATAATGATGACAGCTTTCTCTCGATGTTAGAAAGTTCCATTCATCCATTATTTTTGAATTGCCTTGTTATTTTTGACATTTCAATCAGAAATATTAAATACATTTAAGATCGTTCCAGTTTCGACAATGAATTCCAAAATCCTGCCAGTTTACGCAGCTTCTTTTCTCAGAGAATAGCAGGCTACTACGAATATTGAATGTCAAACAAGAGTCTTGATGTCTCAGGCAAAATCTTGCTCTTCACTATTTGTTGCAGATTTCTGATTTTGTTTAGGCTTAAGTTTTTAGTGCCATATGTTTATGGAGATTCTGGCGAAAAATGAATAATTTGCAGTGGCGGTGCGTTTGATGTGAATTCAAGGACAAAAACTATATGTAAATCATTTTTGTATGAGTTATAAAATAAGGCTTGCACTATGTTCATACCTATGAAATTTTTAGCCGTTCAAAATATGCTTCAATATATGCTTAGAGTTCGTATTTTCATTTTTAAGTTCAATTATGATGAGTAAATGATCATTTTGTTCCTTTTTATTATTTTAATATTCTGTTAATTGTAACATAACCAACTAGCAACGCAATGTATTATGAATTGAACCACTGAGTATTTATGGTTTTCCCATTCTTGGTGGTATCTGAGCGCTGTTATGCCGAGATATCTTATTGGTCCCTCGGCGGAAATAGACATCAACAGAAAATATAGTTAATTCAATTCTTTTTCCAATTCAAGGTGAAAAATGAGGTTACAGCGTCAGCAGGATGTGTAAAACCTTCATTCCAGTGCTTCTTAATAAACTGCTTTAGCAGAACCACTGCTAGGTAAATGTATGTTAATTCCCGCCAGACAAAAACTGAGAAAGAAAAGAAAGGGCGGCAAACAGTAGACAAAGCACCCCAAGAAACCACCACCTATACTAACACAGAAGTGAAGAACACAACTCCAAGCAAATTTAGAATTAGAGTAAAATGAAACTAACTACTAAAATGATATAAAGATATTGCTTCACAGAGATATGCATCCATTGGCCATCAAAACAGGAAACTTAGATAAAAATGAAAATCCCGGAGATGCGCGAACGGCCTGACTTTTGCAACGCGGCTCTAGCTTCAAACGGGTCTTCTCCGGCGTTCCAATCTGTGGTGGTGGTGAAGGGGTCTCAGGCGTCCTCTCTGATTTTAGGGTCTGGTTCAAAAGGTGGGTGTGGGTAGGTTTTTGATTTCAGACCAAAAAACGATGATGGTGGGCTATTTGGGATATTCAATTAAAAAAAGAGAAGACAATTTCGTGAGAGCTAACCTGGGCCTTCCTTGTGACACATAAGCCACCACATTAGCCGTCCTCTGCGTCATGGAAGACGGTCCTTTTAATAGAAAATTGGCATTACAACTGGTAATATTGTAAGAAATTCTTAAAACACGTTTCAGAATCATTATTACAGCGTCTTGATTGTAACTTTCAATTTTTTTCTCACGTGCATCAAGTGGCTTAATCCGGGCACCCTAGATCGGAAGAGCGTCGTGTAGCCATGCTTAACTTTTTATGATTTTTATTACACTTAAGGTGTGTTTCGATACGAAAAGATGAAGAGGAAAATATTTTCTAACTTTTATAGAAAATATTTTACTTAAAGGGATGTGTGAATTGATTTTTTAAGAAAATGAGAAAAACTATACTCAAAAGAATTGTACTATAGAATTTCAATTCTATTTTTATTTATCAATCAAACGCACGAAGATAAAAGATTTTTAAGAATTTGACATTTTTCAGTTAAAATATCTCTAATCAAAGATGCTCTTATAATTACTCCACCTGTATGGCCCCTTATCCATCACCATAATGTGACAATCAGTTAACATATAATAATAGATAAGACATATAACAAACATAATAAACTTTAAGATTATATACCCTGAACACAATTATCTCAGTGTAAGAAATAAAAAGTTGATCAAAACAATCACATCTACATATTTTATAAACTCATATATACTATACAAATCTCCACTCGTTCTTTCTTTTATTTCTTATTAAAATGAGTTTACAAATAAGGCAAAATGTATCATGTTACGTGGTAATTTATAAACTCAAATTAGGAGTAGAATCAGTTAGTGGTATCTTATAATACCAATGTGTGATCTCAATGTCGGCTTTGTGAACTTCTTTTATATATATACAAAAGGGAAATAGGAGAGAGAGATGTGTATTTTAAATTCAAAATCTCTTACTTAAAACGTAAAAATTTAACTACTGTACTAATTAAAACCGCTCGGCTCCACCAGCTTAACAACTGACCCGGTATAATGGTCTACGCAATATTTTTCCCCGTCACGAGAATCCAAAGACGAGATTTTAGACTTGTACGCGTCCGAAGATCTTTTTGCTTTATTCAATTCTATTTGCCCCCAAAATGTACCTAAATTAAAGGGGTATCTTTGTAAAATCGAACGTCACCCGCTATAAAAATCACTCTCCACTGCACGAACTAACGCATTATTACGAAGACACAATAGTCAACCACTAAAACATGTCGTACTTTCCCAAGGGACACCGCGACTCCGGCGATGAAGTCGACGATTTCGACGAGTACGATCCGACGCCGTACGGTGGAGGATATGACATTAGATTGACCTACGGCCGCCCACTACCGCCGTCCGAGGAGATGTGCTACCCGAAT
This sequence comes from Nyctanthes arbor-tristis, assembly GCA_963692815.1. Lineage (NCBI taxonomy): Eukaryota > Viridiplantae > Streptophyta > Magnoliopsida > Lamiales > Oleaceae > Nyctanthes > Nyctanthes arbor-tristis. Next base: position 10,509 of record CAVNYN010219621.1, read on the forward strand.
TCATCTGGCTCCGATGAGTTTGACTATGATCGTCCTCAGTACACTTCCTATGCTGAACCTTCTGCCTATAGTGATGAGGCTCTTGAGAATGAGTACAAGAGTTACGTACGTCGTAAGCCACGACCTGGGCCGCCTTCGTATGGTGGAGCGCCGCCATCGGAGGAGGGATATGGGTATGATAGGCCCAAGCCAAGCTATGGCTTTCAGCCTGGTGGGGAGAGTGAGTATGGTGGTGGCGGCCGTGGAGGATTTGGATCTGGAAGACCCGGATATGGTTCTGGGTTTGACAGGCCTGGATCGGAGTACGAGGAGCCGGGGTCTGAATATGGATCCGGTTATGGTAGGAGACCGCAGCACGAGGAGCCTCATTCAGAGTATGGATCCGGCTATGGGCGGAAGCCACAGTACGAGGAACCCGTTTCTGAATATGGATCCGGCTATGGACGGAAACCTGAATACCAGGAACCACCTTCGGAGTTAGGTTCCGGGTATGGGCGGAAGCCACAGTATGAGGAACCCAGTTCCGAAGACGCATTCGGTTATGGACGGAGGCCACAGTACGAGGAGCCCACTTCTGAATACGGAGCCGGGTACGGGCGAAAGAGTGAATACGAGGATCCACCTTCGGAGTATGGATTCGGGTACGGTCGAAGAACCGGAGCAGAATATGGTGAATCTGGGGGCCATCTTCCGATCTAGTGAGTACGAAGAGCCGACTTCTGAGTACGGGTCCGGTTATGGGCGGAAGACTAGTTACGGGGAAGAGGAAGGTGGTGGACGCTATGGGTATGGCGAGAGGGCCGAGAGGACTGCGTCAGGAGAGGAGAGGCCCATCTACGAGAGGCGGGATGATGAGGATGAGGGCTATGGCCGCAGGAAATATGTGAGCATTTCAGTCCCTTCTCATCCTTGTTTTACTAGTTTTAGTACCGTAAAAGTAGTTTCTTTTAACCTGTCTCAAATGATCATATAATTAATTGCCTAAGATTATCAATAAATAAATAAATAGACGCGATCAGTTGCCATGAATCAGTTTGCTTGTTTAGCTTCATTGCATCTAATGTTGGTTTGCCTCAGATTTGAGGTTACTGAAGAATTTGATACAAATCTGATTTTAAAATCACGTTTTTATAATTGGAATTTTGAGGAAAATACATTTGTGTACGGCCGACGGGATTCACAACTTAACTGATTCATTAAGAATAACAATTAACTTCTTGTAAACCTATTAAAGAAGAGTAATAAACAAAGATTAGTGGGAAGATAAGGTGTGGAGAACGTTAGTACTGTTTTGCAATGGATTCGTATCGGAACTCGCATGCTTGATTGGAGAGTTGAAGTACTGTTTCTGTGAGTAGTCCTCATAATGTACAGATTGATTGGAGGAGATCGGAAGAGCTTACACATGGCTGTGGGGTTACAACATAGAAGAGGGAGTGAATATCTAATGATTGCTTGAGTTTTGCAAATGTAAAGCTTTTCATTATTTCTCATCTTAACTACTGGCATTTGCAGGGTGGTGAAAACTCTGATGAGGAAGATGAGGAGAAGCGCCGCCACAGGCACCACCATCACCACCACCACCGCAAGCACTATGATGACTAAGCAGAATGATTGTGGCCTTCTTTAGTGGAGTTCATGCCATATTAATCTATTAAATAAAGTCATGTTTCCCTTACTAGGTTTTCGTGTCGCTGTGTGTGAACATCATGTGTTTTGTGTTTGTTCAAAATCAGAGTACAGCATTGTCTTGGCTGTACTCCCTAGTTAGCCAAACTTAAATGTGGATTTTTTGCTTTCATGCCAATGGAATCCTCTATATGGGGGGCAGTGTGTCTCAGTATTTGTTTTCACGATGATGAGTTCATGCTTGTATCTATCTTCCATGTTAATCGTGGTCATTTTACTCTGCCGCTCATTGTTAAGCAGATCCTGTGATAATACAATAGTCATCTTTGCCTTTGCTTACAGGCATTTCGCCAGTCCGGCTAACGGAAAAAGCTTCTTGAAAAGTTGAAATAGAGGCCGAGAAACTCAAGACTCTGGTGTATTTTTATAATGAAATTTCTGATATATTTATGTGCGCATCTGAATAAGTTTTCTTTTGTTGCATTAGCCTTAAAAGTCTCTCTTCAGATTGACGTCCACCTGAATAAGCTTTTCGTTTGTTGTCACTCGTCACCTAGTACAAACTTAAAAAAAATACTTACGGATCACCTGATACAAATGATAGCACATCCCGCAAATTTTGAGGATATTGATTACCAAACCTCACGTGTTACACAAAAACTACGGGCTACCTTGAAATTGAGAAACTCTAAGAGTACTCTATTATAGTACTCCGGACCAATGAGTAACTAACACATGGCCAATTTATTCTAACAATTGTTGATTCATCTAGAGTAGTAGCCTAGAGTATCAGATGTTTTCTCCTGCCCAAGTAACCCAACAAGGGTGGAGAAGTAAGGGCAACAAATGAAGGACTTTTATCTGAATAGCTTGAAGATGTCGATCTCAAGCTTTGAGATAAAAGTTCATGACATAATTATATGGTCTGGATGCCAAATATCGATATTGTAAAATAAGTCCCCCAAAACAAGAGCAGCAAAAAACAGGGGGGAAAAAGACTCTCTGCATTGACACGACATCCAAGGGAAATGTAACGACACCTCAATTTTGCATCCACATTTGGATAGAAGCTTATTATTGCACATTATGGACAAGAAATTTCTTTCGGAAGAATCCCTGGAAGCACAAAAAGTAAATCTCTATTTGGCAGCACCAGCAACATCTTCACTAGCTTGGTCACCATTTTGGAAGGTTGGGGAAAAATCACATGGTGAGTTTTCGGCTGTTACAGCACCTGGACTTTCAGTATCTTGGCTTCCAAAGAGAGATGAAAAGGATAATGGGTTACAGGTCGAGCTAGCCTTTTTAAGGCCCTTTATAGCTTTCATTGCAGCAAGGGTGCTCCGATATATATCTACTGTTTCCTCCCCAACTGGCAAGGTTGTTTTGAGGCAATCATTTGAAGGATTTATAGGGACCGTGTAACTCTGATCTTTCGCAATGGTGGTTGACTCAACAACTTCAGCTTCCAGTGGGAAAAGAAGCTCAAGATTTTCCTCACATTCATGAACTAATCGCGTGAGAGGTTCAGTTGTAAAGAAAGGCTGGTGCACGGCAAGCTGAGTAAAAGGTAGGCGCAATAAATCCCCTGTTCTTTTATCATATTTCTTCAGAATCTTAAGCAGACCTATTCAGATATGCAAATACATTTCAGAGTCATCATATTGTGTGATTGGGAAAGTATCAGTATGTGAACCTATTTTTAATCTTTCAGAAACTTAGAACCCAAAACGACGATTCCTGGCAACCTCTTATAGATAGAAAATCAATAATGAAAGCAGCCTTTTTACCAGCAAAATTAAGAGAGCTGTAATTTTTCAGAAGAACCATTTCCCCGTGAATGGCAACAAAGTCTTTGCGTATGTCCATCATCTCTTCACTAAATTCCGCATCTGCTCTAAAGACACAGTCTCTACTGCCTCTTTGTTTCACTCGTTCAATTCTTTCCTTCAACTCCTGCAAAATACAGAACCTGGTGAACAAAGAACCATATGACTACTTTTGTAGTCCCCACCAAGATGAAGCTTCCTGTGCGATTTATAAACGAAGAGAGATATCATCTGCGGAGTTGTTTACTACCTTCCTTTACAGCACATTTTACAGGAATAGAAAATAGATGAGGGGAAAAAGAAAAGAAAGCAATTCAATAAATCTGAATTTCAATGACCCAAAAAAAATAAAAAAGTGACCAAATCAAGCTAAGAATTTTGAAACATAGATGCACCTTAGAGCATTGGATTTTCTAATTAGCATTACTAATCATCTCCAAATACTAATATCTGGGCTTCCACACCCTAGGTTTTATTGTCATACTTTGAATTTACTGTTACTTCAATTGAGTTAAATCTTCAAAATAATGATAACTACATTTAAGCACACAACTTTATCTCTCTGCTATGTTAGAGAACCCCATTTTCTTTAAGCCAATGACGTAGGACGTGTTAGATACAGATTCTCCAACAGTATCTTGCAAGAGAAACTCGCAGGCTTCTATATTCAAGGGCTTTAGTGAAGGATGAAAACAAAAAGAAGATATCTCCACTTTCCATGAATATATTTTACAAGAGAAGAAAGGCTCCAGGCTTTCACATCCAAGAACCGAGTTGTAGGATGAAAATGTAGTGGGAGTACGACTGATAAAACCAAAAAAAGCCTATCTGGTACTTCATACAAATCCTTGATATAGGTCTCAATTGCATCTCTGGTTCCTAAGCTTCATTCAGCCAGAGGAAAAGAACGTGAAAAGCAAGGAAAAAGAGGTTTTAAAAACACTCAAGCTACCAACCATAGCTTGTAAACATCCTATAATCCAAAACAAGCATGGCTGACGTGGGCCTATGGCTGTTATTTGGGCTATGAACGAAGATGAGTTGATGTGCTAATTCCCCATCTCCAAATCAGCCCTTCCCATAGGGCAAGGAACATGTAACTCTAGAAGTGAAATCTTGCTATAATTTGAAAAAACCAACAACAGGACCAAGGCAATAAATACGAAAAATGTGCACATTTGTCTCCTTTTCCATGAACTATAATTTTTGAACAGCGTCTTGCTGCATACTATTTTGGTGCAAACAAAACACCCAAGACAGGATGTCACTGAACAAACACACTTCAACAGAATGGCATGAGCAGCAGATATTCTAAGTACAAACCAACTGGGCCAGATGTTAAAGTCCTCCCACAAAAATGTTTCAAAACGATACACAATGCAATCAAGCACTTTGGAACTTAAAAATTGGCTACAATTAGTATGTACAAGAAGTTCAACTCAAGGAAGCTCTTGTCAACCAACTCCACCTAAATCTGAGGAATATGAGGAAGACGCTCTATCATTCCATCCAACTTACATTCAATGCTAATGGATGTTAATACAAAAACTTATTTTTATTCATTATTAGTGACCAGTACTATAAAATCCACCTTATTAAAACAAATCATAAAATGTTAGTGTGCTTCATGATGCTTCCCCCCTTCTTAATAAAGCGTCAATTTTTACAGCAGAATTTCTCCTCCAAAACCTTTTCAGTGACAATTTATTTCAATTGCTCCTATTTTATTTAGAAGAATCCAATCTGCTGATTTCTTATTGATTTTTCAGCCTAACTCCATCTATACCTTTCCTATAAATTATTATTTTCATTGAAATACAGCTGCCATCCATCGTCATCACTTTCCAAAGTATAATTCTAAAGCAGCTGTAAACACATAACACTGAAAACTTCAACCACTTACACATCAACAAAACAGATTCAGGTATGGAAACGTGATCAAAAGAAGATCAACGTCAAGATACCAATAGAATAATAGTGACTAGGATAAGAAGGAGATGCAACAGCAATTGCACAGAACAAAGAATCCTCCATCTATCCCACCGACAAAATAAATCCAGTGTAGGAACTAAATCGAGAGTACAAATAGATAACATGTACGAGTCAAGAAATAACCTGGAAGCGGATAATGAATTCTTCTTCTTTGTCGACGTAGAAATCGTTGAACTTTTCGAGTTCCTCGTTAAGAATCCTGACAAACCAATCATGAAACTCCGCAGACGACGGCGGAGGAGGAGGCGCTCCGTCCTGTGTCTGATCGGCGACGGGAATGCTTTTGAGGAGCTTTTTTAAGGGCTTGTAGCACAAATATTTGTCCCTCCATTCGGGCAGTGTTTCTTCTAAATGTATACCAAATTCTTTCCCAAATTTCATCCGTAAGAAATAAAATTCCTTTCTTTAGCCGAGAATTTCAATATTTGCAGAGCCCCAAAATGAGTTAACGTGAATTCCCACGTTGTTCCTTGAAATCGATAGAATATGAAAGTCTCCAAGTGCACGCACTAGTGAGTTTGAGGGATGGGGGTGGAGAATTTGGCTTTTGGAATCTTTGAAGATGGGAGTGAAATGATTTGGGCGGTTGGACGGATTGGCATATTCTTCACCACACTATCTTGTCTTCTTGGGGGCTCGTTTCTTGTGATGATCAGATGTGAGAAAACAAATTAAAAGACAAAATAATAGCCAAAAAGATAATATATATATATATATCTAACGTTAATGAAAAATAAATAAAAGAATAATCAATCAAGAAAATAAAAGGAAAAGAAATAAAAAGAAATTATCGAAATAGTCTAACACGATGAATTCTTCTCATGACATTTTTCCTTCTTACTGTCCTTTGCCGACCCCGGGGGGGAGCCAGTGGTGGGTCACTGACTGAACTTGTTGCTTGATTATTTGATGGCTGGAGGAAAGACTTCATTGGTTGACTTGATATATTAAGAAAACTATAACCGATATTTTCCTGTTTGAGAGTGATTAAATGGTTTTTAGCCTTTTGTTTAGGGGTTTACCCGAAGCTGTTAAGGAAGAGCGGAAGACTGTTGAATCACGCGCATTATTTCGAGGAAATATTCTTCTAAATATCTTTCAATAATTTGTTAGCTTTTTAGTGCACGAATTAAAGTAAATTTCGACTCATGTGTACGAGGACGTGACGTGAATCCTAAAACATGTAAATTTGTTACAATCATGTTGTATATTATGCTATATATATGGATTATGGATTATGAGAGATGATTTTATATTTTTATTTCAGTAATGCTACACGTCGTACAGATGTGCCTACAAATAGGTTTATAAATAGGGAATAAAATTTCTTTTAGTACACAATATAGAGTAAAAATGTAATTTCACATACTTTCTGTAAACCTACATTCTTTGTACAGGTAGATTAACTAATTTGGAGACTGTACTACTCATTTCAAACTATAGCAAAATCAGCCGCAAGTTAGAAAAAAAAATGTGGTGTGTGTGTGTGTGGATGCATATCACGTATATTTTAAATTTAAGTCATATGTATTTTAAATCCACATATCATGTGTTTATGAATTCCACATAAATAGAAAGTTTCCGCAAAATTTTTGAAATTGATTAATTATAAAGGAAAAAAATGTTTGAAGTGCCCATCATTTTTCTGGACATTCACATCTAACTTTATGAAGTTAGATATTGCTTCTCAAGTTGAATTACACATAAGTGATACTAATACAATTTCCACCAGTACCAGAATCCGAATCACATAACAAAAATTTGGATGATTCCCATTAATTAAAAAATTAAAGATGAATAATCTATACTTTTTTTTTCTAAAAAAATAAAAGTTAATGGCCAAATTGTTCCTTGAGCAATAGATTTCAGAGGAGTACTAAGAAGCAATGACTTTGGGGTCAAATGACCTTTCAGCTACTTGTAAAAGCAAAGCGTGAAGCGAATTTCCTAGGGCATAATTTTGCGTCATGCATCAAAGAGGATAGAGGACCACTTGCGTCGAATCTTATTGTCTCTAATTGGTGAATCTCTCAAAAGGGGAAATTGAGTTTCTTCGCTTCAAAGTGATGTTTATTGCTTTTACCTTGAGCTTGAGTGTGGTTCTTCATCTATATCCCTAAGAGCATGATTAGTGTTGAGAGTAAAAACTCAACCCCCAACAAAATCTAATTATGTATGGGGGAAAGGGGGGAAAAAGCCATTTTGGGGGGGGGGGATTTAGCCCCTCTTTTACCTTTTTTCCCCACTTCATTTCTTAAAATAATATATAATAAATTTTAAAAAAATTAATATTATGTAAAAAATTGCATATAAATTGTATAGTAAAAAAATAATGACAAAATAATGTGTAAAAAAAATTTAAAAAATAAACAAAATCTTTTAATATGTTTTCCCTAGTTTTTTTCCCCTATACATTATTTGGAAATATGTTTTTTCCCCTAGTTTTTTCCCTTTAGCTTTTTTCCTATTGACTTTTTTCCTCCAACATTAATCTTACTGTAAGTAGGGGAATATAGTTACCCATAAGTCGCTAAATGTATTTACTTCTCAACATTTTGTAGTTCACGGATTACATGTCTTCCAATTTTGTTTAGCTCGGTTACCAGCCAGGGTATTAATGACTGAAATGAAGTATTCTTACCTTCAATATATACATGTTTTTCTGCCTTCATTTTTTGATTCATCCCCTGACTTTATATAATAATAATATTTATTTAAAATATTTATTTATTTTTATTTAAGGGCTCATCTCATTTTGGATTGCTTTAACGACAAAAATTAACTAAACAGAAATACTGCCAAATGCATTAACGGGATCATTTCTTGATCATCATCCAGTCATTGGACAGCGTCCCTTCTGATCTGAAGAACCATTGAAGACCAAACATAAACGATAGACACGACATTATTCTTGAGAAATCTAGAATTCACCTCTACACAGGTGTAAATAAACAGAAAACAAATTCAGGAAAACAGTAAGCAGGTCAAACACACTATATGGTGTCCAGAGCCTGAAGAATGTCGGCCTTCAAGTCCTCTAAGTCTTCTACTCCAAAACTGAAGCGCACCAAGTTGTCCAGGATCCCATACTTGGCCCTCTCTGACTGGGAAAGATCCCTGTTTAGGAAAAACATAGCACGAAACAATCACCTACCACTTCATCACGACATGCACAAGCAACAGGAAACGATATTCCAAGTCCGAAAGCTTTGCTTCAACCCAATTAGGGACAAGACTCAAATCTTAGGATCACCATTTCTTAATAATGCTTTTACTAAAAAGATTAAGAACTATTAAGGGTTTTTAAAGGAGCAACTATTGCAATTACTGAACATGTGAGATGCGTGTACTATCCTATTTCTTTCAAAATAAAACGTGTCACAAAATACCTGGGGAACATGGTTGGACAGATTGGAGAAGTTACTATCCTATTTGCATCTCATACGTCAAAATGTAAACTATTAATTACCCATCTCAGTTACAGAAAAGGACATACCAATAAGACATGATTGCTGGTTGGTCAATAATGCTTTCACAGCCTCCAAACGACGGGGCTATGTATGGAATTTTCAGTGCATCAACAAATTTTGCAGTCTCAGAAGATCTCCATCAACCTAATCAAAATTCACATTCACAATGTTTCAGAGAAATTGCTCAAAATGGATTTAAAATATATAGGACTTCCAGCTCAGTAATTTACACAAACCTCAAAGCTAACTACACCACCAAAACCATTCATTTGCTTCTTTGCAAGATGATGTTCTGGATGACTTGTCAAGCCAGGATAATAAACATGCGTAATCTGCAATTTTTCATGCATGTCAGATATTATAATTCGTTTGCTCCATGTGCCACTAGATTAGTGACCTCAGGGAAATGTAAATTGCAGTGGTATAGCATAGGTTTTACAGAAGGCACTTACATGTTATATTGATGAATGAACCATAAAATGGAATTTAATAGGTTTTAACAGATGACAATCACATGTTCTATTGGTAAAGCAAAACTGGAACCATACATTGTTGGCGCACATACAACACATATTCGAGATGCATGAGAAGAAAAAGGAAATTCCGTTGATGAGTGAATTTAACAACTAATTGATCATGACCTGTGAAACTCCCAGATCGGAAGAGCGTTATCACCCGGCGCATACGTATAAGAAATAAGTGGTTCTATTGAGAGAAAAGTTTCAGTGTGGGGACAGGAAACAGATAAGTAATCTAAATTAATCAACATAGAAAACCATAGATAAAAATTAATCACTCAACAAGTTATTGCAGAATCTACCACAGGATGTAGCATAAAGAACTTTGAAGCTCATCAACCTACCTTTGGATGGGCCTCTAAAATCTCGGCCATCCTTAATGCTGTAGAGTTTTGTTGCTGTACACGAAGATGCAGCGTCTTCATGCCTCTAATGATCAGATATGCGGCATTCTGATTTTGAGTGGGAAAAGTGAAAATGTAAGCATTCTTTGGTTATGATACATTCAAGTTAGAAATAGAACCTGTTCTTAACTAAAAAGAATAGCAACGTATGCAAAGAATTATGACATATGACATGTTACATTGTAAACAAAAATTACTCACAGGATTGAGGGCACCACCCAGTATATTATGCAAGTTACGAACTACTGAAATGTATTTCTCAGGACCGCTGATGCATCCAGCAAGAACCTGCAAAGGAAATGTACTGCAATAAAACAAACCAGAAGAATGCTAATAATTGCAGTTTCGGAATTGTGTAACCTAGTACATCCATCAGAAGTTACATACATCATTATGACCCGCAATATATTTAGTTGCAGAGTGGAGAACAATATCAGCACCAAGAGCCAAGGCCTTTTGGTTAAGAGGAGTTGCAAATGTCCCATCAATGACCACCAGGGCTCCTTTTGCACGACAAAGTTTGGAAACCTTCTCAATGTCGACGCATCTCAGGAATGGATTAGTTGGAGACTCAGTAAAGAAAAGTGACACCTGCAAGGAACGAAGATAAAGCATTAACCTTTGCTCAATTTGGGAGAATGTTTCCATAACAGTCACTTGATTCCAGACCAAAGAAAATGCATCAGGGCAACAATCTCCAATACTTACTTTATTCTTCTCTAAAGCAGACTCCAGAGCTCCTATATCTGCAGGGTCAATGACTGTCGCCTGCGTGTCATTATAATAAAAACAGAAAAATATCAAGACCAATGTTCAAATACAAATGCTCACATGCGTTGTGTATCAGAGCCAGATAGAGGCAAACAGAAATATATTAATCTGTCGACTTTTATCCTTTCTTTCTTTTTTTCCTATAGCATAAAAAATTATGCGTCCACCAACATATGAAAGTAAACCGTGTGAAAAATAAATTCAGAGAACAATTTTGATCTACAAGAGTGACGCACTCCCAGTAGAAAAGATTAGGAGAGAGAGTGAAGACTAAAACTGAACAGTATATAATATAATGTCAAAATTTTATGTCAATAGTTTTTTCCCCTTTGTTACCTATTGATTTCTAATTCCTTATTCTTAAAACAATAAGTAATCAAGAAGGCTCAAATGGTAAATTCAATAAAGGGCATACTGTTATTCCCATTTTGGGCAGAATGGTCTCAATAAATATCCTTGTCTTCCTGTAGCAGTCAGTAGTGGTCACAATGTGTCCACCAGCAGGGACCAATGCCATCAACATGACAGTGCTAGCGCACATTCCAGATGCCAACAACAGGGTCGATTCAGCTCCCTCAAGTGCACTATCAAAATATTTATGTCATCACTTTATCAATTACTTTATTGTTGTAAAGTGTATGCTATACCAAAAACTACTGAAAAACAAAACAAACCTTATCTTCTCCTCAGCAACAATTGTAGTAGGATTTCCATAGCGTCCATATTCAAAACTTGCACGTCTTTTTTCCTGCAACAGATCAAACATGTATCTTAATTTGTCCCTATTCCCCAATTCCTTCAAATGATTTTATTTTGATATATAAACTAATTATATAAACTTGTACATTTAGGTTATCACTAATTTTTATTCTTGACATCTATCACTTAATGCTAACAGACGAGACGGAAGAAAAACACAGGAAAAAAATTGTAGGGAAGGACATGCATGGCAAAAAAGATGCAGGGAAGTGGACAGCTCTCCATTAACACCTTAATGAGCATAAACCTGAAAAAATGCCAAAAAAAGATGCACCTCGAGATGAAATCTTTGTGCCTCGTGAGGCATGCTTGATTATTTATTTCGTTTTTTAACCATAGGTCTGTGGCATTAATATTCTTTCTGACGATATCATGTCCCATAAATAATTTTCATTAGGTAAAACTGAAGTGGGCAAATATAGGCATGCGCTTCCCAACCAATGAGCTACTCCATTTACTAAGACTGAAATTCTCACTGGGAAGCATTAATTATCATATGTAACAATAGTCCATACCTTGAAATCAATGAGTTCAGAAGTTTTGTTGAAGAAATAAGCAGATGTGTTAACTACTGGGGTAGTTATTGCGTCAGTAACAATGCCGCGGCCTAATCTTTCACCTGGAAAAGATTTGTAAAATGAAAAATATATATCATCGTGATACAGACGTATAGTAGATGATTCAGATAAAGGAACTAACAAATTTTGCTTGTCAGATGGCCTTTCAAATCACTGTGCTCATATCTTTGCATTTGCAAAATTTATACAACAAATCACCTCCCTACATCTATCGAGGCGTATCTTAATAATGTCTTGATATCATTTGATACGATAATAATAATCTTAATGAATTTACAATTACACCTTCCATCCTCTCCTGAAGAAATGTTAATAAACAAAATAAATGAACACCTAGACAAATCACATACGATCTGTGAAAAATCGAAGAATAAACAAAAGGCTTACACAATTGAAGGATTGATTAAAAACATACCGGCATGAATAGGGATGCTGCCATCCGAATTCAAAAAAGAAGTATATTTTGAATGAGGTAAGTCCTCGAGCTGTACACTCTCGCCATTAACAAAAGAGCTCTCTACCGCAGCCGCGACCTCCTCAACGCCAGTTACAACCTCAACTGGCGCCAGGGCGGCAGATGCGGCTGCATCGACGGCCTTAGCCGCCGGTGTAGTTCCAGAGGCCTGCTGGTTATTCGACCACGAAGCCGCCACCACTTGGGCCACGCCGATGTTGCTGCAGTTCCTCCTAGCCTTGATGCTCAGCTGCCGCACGAAGTTCGGCGGGAATCTGAAGATCAACGAAGAAAGGCCGTAGCCAGCCGCCACCGACGAAGGCTTCCCGCAAAAAAATTTGCTTCTTTCACCAAACGAAGGGATCTCGGGGCGTGAGAAATCCGGATCTGAACGGCATTCGAACGACGGCAGAGCCCTTGCGCAGCTAGACACGGCCATTAGGGTTTGAAACTGGATGGAAATGCAACAGGAGAAGAAATCTGGGGGTCTCTAAAACAATATCTGTAAAACGCGTCTCTCTATTTTCTCTGGTACAGAAATGTTGATGTCGATCTCTTCGGGATAGCCGAGTGGTCCTTTATATAATGTTGCGCCAACAGAGTCGTTGAATGAAATCTAATCGTGGTCAAGTTTGTTAACCATGATTAGGATTTTTTTTTTTTTAATTGCTAATAGTCAGACTTGGCTGAATTCCCGAACCAGCAGAGCTCGCTTGGACCACCGTTTCCAATTGGGATAGCGCTAAACATCTCGCGTCAATCTGTCCAACTCATTTTTTGTTTGGTAACCATTTAAATTTATATGGGTTTTTAAAAAATTTTAAATTTTGCATAGTCAAAATGTAATTGTATTATATAGAAGTAATAATTAAAATAATGTGAGAGTTTAAATAACATCAAACGTGTATCTAAAAGTTGAAATTTAAATTAGTTGATAAATCAAGATAAATTTTAAATGGTTGTCAAGCATTGTGTACATATATAAATCTAGCACTATGTTTGGTAAGGATTTAGAAATGGGATTGTTTATAAATAAATTTAAAATTCAAATTCTATATACGTGGCGTAATGTAATCGTGTCATGTGGTATTAATAATTAGAATGACATGAAAACTTAAATCACATCAAATATCTAGCTTAATAGTATGTTGTTGTGTGTCTAAAATTTAAAATTTAAATTGGTTGATAAATCAAAATAATTTTTAAATACTAACGAAATAAAGTGTTGTAAAAAAAACATATATATATATATATAAGTAATTCAATTGTGAATAAGAGGCCGACATGAGACCAGAGAAGTAACTAGTAGATAGTCGTCCTCTTCTGCAACACCCATTTTTGGGGGCCAAAAAAAACCTGTTTACAATTCTTTGAAAAAATAAAAAAAAAAATTAGTGCTTTCATTGTAAGTCATCAATTTTTGGCTATCCCTTCCCATTTCTTCTAGCTCTCTATCATGCCCAGGATAAGGTAAATGTGTGGTATTATCCTTCTAACTAGATTTCCACCCGTGCGTTGCACGCGTAGAGTTTTAAAAAAATTTCATACATAAAATATAACATAATTGTGTTTGTCAAGCTTAATGTCATAAAGAAACTGAAATACACAAACTGCATGGAATTAATATGCATTATATATTTACAAGCAGCATACAATCAATTCTTTATTTTGTTGATATAATTTTAAATTCTTATTATCAGTCCATCGATATCTCGATGAACCAATAATTTTTTTATTAATTCTTATTTTTTATTTCCTTTAAAGATAATAAAACTCGATAGTATAATTTTATATTTAGTTTCATAAATGTGCATTTACATACATACTATATATACTTCACACCTATGTGTTTTATAGACATATTATATTGACAAAGTAAATACAATGGAGTAGAATAATATAAAATCATGAAATTATACAATCGAACAAAGTAAAATTGAAATTCATTAGACAAATATGAGATATATCTAACCAAAATGTAATACGTAGATAGAATTTCAAAATAAAAATATTAAATTAAATGATTAAAAGGAAAAATATACTAATAAAGAAAAATATAATAATATTAAAATCTCGATTGATATATCTAACCAAAATGTGACATATAGATAGAGTTTTAAAATAAAAATATTAAATTAAATGGTTAAAAGGAAAAGTATAGTAATTGAACCAATAATTTTTTTATTAATTCTTATTTTTTATTTCCTTTAAAGACAATAAAATCTGATAGTATAATATATATTAGTTTCATACTCATGCGTTTCACAGACACAATATGCTTCACACCAGTGCGTTTCACAGACATATTATGCTGACAAAATAAAATACAATAGAGTAGAAGAATATAAAATGATAAAATTACACATTTGAAATTAGTGATGCTAAATAGCATTACTCAAAATTAAAATCCATTATGCAAATATGAGATATATCTAACGAAAATGTAATATATAGATAGAGTCTTAAAATAAAAGTATAAATTAAATGATTAAAAGAAAAAGTATAATAATAAGGAGAAGTAATATTAAACTCAAGATTGATATATTATTTATTTTCATATAATTTAAATTAATTAGGCAAATGTGAGATATATCTAACCAAAATGTAATAATGTAGATAAAGTTTCAAAATATAAATATTAAATTAAATGATTAAAAAGAAAAACATAACAATAAAAAAGTATAATAAATGAGCTAATAATTTTTTTATTAATTCTTATTTTTTATTTCCTTTAAAAGCAATAAAACTCGAAAGTATAATCTATATTAGTTTCACACTCGTACCACTATGTTTAACACCCGTGCGTTTGATGGACATATTATGCTGAGAAAATAAAATATAATATATTAACAGAATATAAAATTATGAAATTATACAATCGGACATAGTAAAATTGATTAAAATGCAATATGTATATAGGGTTCTAAAATAAAAATATTAAATTAATATATAGATAGAGTCTCAAAATAAAAATATTCAATGTAATATATGGATAGAGTTCTGAAATAAAAATATTAAATTAATATGTAAATAGAGTCCCAAAATAGAAATATTAAATTAATTAATTAAAAAGAAAAGTATAACAATAAAGAAAAATATAATAATAATAGAATAATGACATCATCAATTGGTTTTTTAAAGGAGTCAGACAATGAGCGGGAAAATCATTTTTAATTGAGCCCGCAATCAAATTGAACTAGACAAACTGTTGATTAATATAGACATAGATTAACACTATTCCTTTTTTAGGAGACTTGTTCTAGAACGAAATATATTGGTTTCTTATGAAATCAATCCCATTATTTGGCAAATAAATTCGAGATATGTGGAAATTAGAGAGTAGATGTTTTTTATTATATCACATCATATGGCTGGTTTCATGAAATATCAATGGTTGGTTTTCGAACATGAGCATCACAAGGCATGGTTCACTTAAATTGTACAAATTGTGCTCTTTTTAGACAAAAAGATATACAAAAAAAAATCAACAAAAAATGAGATATGACATGATACGTATCACATCACTTTTAAATCAATCAATGCTAATCAGGTAAGTCACGTGTTTATTGTATTTAACTTTTTGTTTACTTTATTGTTCAAATAGAATTATTTGAATGGTAGCAAACAATAACTAATATAGGGAGTTAATTTAGGATTTAACTTTTGTAATATTTTCTTTTATTCTTAGGTAAAATTTTCTTTTTTTTGGGAGTCATTTAGGCAGCTTCTAGGATTTATTTAACCAGGTACAAGAAAAAGTGTGCATTGAAACCCACTCAAAGTATATAAAAATAAAGCTTCTGCATTGTGGTTGTGGCGTGTCGAGAAGTAAAAAAAAAAAATATATATATATATATATAGAAACTGGGGCTGTCGTTTGGGCCGGAAATCTGCTTTTGGGACCCGTAGCAGCTCAACTGCTTTAAGATAATAGATTTCTTAGA
The DNA here is from genome assembly GCA_963692815.1 of Nyctanthes arbor-tristis. Classification (NCBI taxonomy): domain Eukaryota; kingdom Viridiplantae; phylum Streptophyta; class Magnoliopsida; order Lamiales; family Oleaceae; genus Nyctanthes; species Nyctanthes arbor-tristis. The sequence goes on from CAVNYN010219621.1 coordinate 26,857, forward strand.
TTCTATAGAGAAATGGATAAAAATTAAATGAAATTGTGGAAAAATAATATTTGAAAAAAGAATATTTATTGGTATTAAAACTTGTCCTGTTAATCAGTTTGTGTTTCGTGAAAAATAAACTCAAGCTCAATAATTCTTTATAAAAATGATCAAGCTGAATCTATACATATATATATAAGTAGATTAATCTTCAGTACCTTTATACCACAGCTTTCCTGCCAAAACTATCTCAAGTGAAGACATTTTAGACCTTTTTTATATATTAGGTAGGTTTTACGGTTTAATATAAATTAATATTTCTCTATTTTTTTAATTAGTTAGGAATTATGATACTTATCTATTCTTATCTTCAAATATTTTGACTAAATATTTTGTCGGGTGTATCTTATCTTCTTAAATATTTTGTTAGATTAATTTATATTCAATGTTTTTTTATTTTTTAATTTAAATTTTTTTAATATACATATCTTATCTAAGAAGTATTTCGTAATTTGTATTAAACTATTTAATCTTTAGCTAATGCATTAATTTTTAATCATTGTTTATATACTTTAAAATTGAGTCGTTAATTATTATGTTACTTCTTTGTATATGAAAAATATAGTTTAATTAATACTTTATAATTTATAAAATTCAAAATATAGTCACGGAGAAAAATAAAATGTTTAATTTCTTAAGATATAAAAATGACAAGAGGTAAGGTAGGGATTGGGTATACTACAACCATTAACGTACATATCAAATTTTTTCCTCATCCCCACCTAAATCGAAGACGAGTCAGGGAAGGGTTAATACATATAATTCATATTATCCATTTTTTAGCCAATTGAAATATATTTATATATTTTTATTTTCCTTTGTTGTTTATTAAATAGTATTCCAAACATTAAAATTACAATTGAAATTACTGAACTTTCTTAATAAGTTTTATTATCTTTTTACTTTTCAAACCATTAGAGTTTTTAGTAAATATTTTTATTTTTGTCTAAAAAAAGGGTAAATAGGTAGGGTACGAGTAAAAATTCTCATACCCTTCCTCGATACATTGTAAAGTCAGGTCGATTTTTTTTATCTCATCCCCGACCGAATTACCTATTTAGTTGGCTACTCCCTATCTTAACATGATCGGGTACCCGTAGGCATCGAGTTTGTCAGGTCTTTTTGCAACTCCTATGAAAGTCACTTAATAGCATTTCATATCAAGTAAGTACATAGTAACTATTAGTTAACAACAAAATAATCAAAATATTATAGTTCAATATGATTAATTAATCATATATTACTTAACATTTCGTATTAATATTAGATATAATTTGATTTGGTATCTTTCCGTGCACCAAACAGGTGATAATCTAGTAGTAATAGTAATAATAATAATAATAATAATTTCATACTGAATTGTCAATTTGGAGAAAACATGCCAAAAATAAAAATGTTAGGAAAAATGTTATCTCATGCCCTTGCAGAGTAAGAAGTCAAAAAGGAACTACGCGCTTAGGAAATTTTCTAAGGAGATAGATAAGCCTCTTAAGAAGGAAATAGATCGCTTATGTGGCGAAAATATAACAAAAGCGACGCGCGCACTTAGACTATTCGTACCAATTTTCTAAGAATGATTTCACTGTCTTTGAAGAATCACCCTCTAATATTAATATAAGGAGCCCGTTCTTTAAAAAAAAAAATCCTTACTTATACCAACCAAATATAAAATTACAGTTTATGAAGAATTCAAATAACAGGCAACTAAGATAAACAAAGAGATGTGCTATTTCCCTTCTCCATTTACTTGTTAGGTAATATGATGTGTACATATTTATCTTTTTGCCATTAAAATATCAAAGCAAAGTTAGAGATTTTATGGGCAAAAAAGTTACATTTATACACACTAAATTACCCGACAAGCAAGCAAGTAAGGGAAGGAAGCATTTTCCATAAACAAAAGGGAATATTAGAATACATATTGCCTGCTCAATTAGTTTAGTTATTACTTATTAGTCCGGTTGACTAAGGAGGTGGAAGTCAATTGATTATTATTAGTTTAGGATAAATGTATGGAACTGAGGTTCCAATCCAATTTTCCAATAATTCTCATATCGAACGAAGAACTACGTGATCTTGTTCTCCTTTCAATTAATAGTCCATCCATGTCTCATCGCTCCACTAAGGCCCAAATCATCAACTGCATGTGTCACCACCTTAGATGGATACAACAACATTTTTTCTAGCCCCATCTACCGTGTCTATCACTGTCTTATGTGGACACAACTGCTTTGAGAGCTGGCCATAGATTTTTTTCAACCATCTCAATTCAACTTTGGGGGCCAAATCTTACTTTCAGCAACGTCTGTGATCTCTCACGCATACCCAGATGGTTAAGTCTAGTCTTAAAGCATGTTTAATGTGGATGAAAATTTTGAGTTTTTCCCCCACCAAAACTAATTAATGTATGGAGGATTAGTGTAACATCCCGCAAAAATTTTAAGCATGTAATCGTTATTTTAACAATGATTGAATAATTACTTAAATTATATCATAAAATTATGAGATTATTACTCAATTGAACAACCAAAATTTCAATGTCGCAACGTGATCGTATTCAATGACACAAGATTGTCACTCAAACGAACACTAAGAATTAGAAAATAATCAATATTTTGACAATAAATTGGATTAGATTATGACAATATGATGATATTGAATTGTTACAAGGTTGTCAAGAATTAAAATATAGCAACGTGATTGTATTGAATTGCATCAATTGTAAGAATACAAGACGGCCACATCAAGAATTAGAATGTGGCAATGTGATCATTTATTGAATTAATAGAAAGATTTTAAGCTTTGTCATTCGAATGAATCCCAAGAATTTGAATACTGTTATTGACAATGTGAATGTTATTGTGACGATGATTGAGTAACCACTTGAAATGCCACAAAATGTAAAGAATTATGACTCAATAGAGCCTAGATGTCATGCCCCCGCTCATTATACAATATTTTCGAATATCTTATGCTAGTTAACAAATTTCATTGCGGAAGTTTCAATACAAATAGTGGGGACGGGACGTATAAAACAAACAAATAAATTTTGGCTTGATAAAGCTAATTACTTAAACTAACAAGTTGTTATATTTTAAAGAATCATTGCAACTCGATTTCTCAATAAAATACAAAGAACTCAACAAGTTATATTAATAGGTATTTTTCATCGATTGCCAAAACGAACAAAATTAACTTTTTCAAGACAAATTATTGTAAAACTATTATACTAGAAGGTAAGTTGCCAATGTTATCTAAAATTAAAAATACATTTATAGAGAGGTGGACATATTTGTTAATACAAATACTATTAAATTCATAATATTTTCAAATAGAGAATGTCACTACATGCAAGACTCTACTCTTTTCGCGAGCATGCTCCAACCTATGGCTTGTCTTACTTTTCAAATGTCATATCTTCAATCATCTACAAAATTGTAGAAAGAAATGAATGAGTATAAAGTACTCAGTGAGTAACAAAAACCTTTTGATTCACCTTTTATTTGAAAGATTTATTTTCAAAAAACCATTCAATGCACAAAACTTTTCAATGCACAAATGGGCCCGATCACTAGTTAAACTACTACTCATAGTGCGCGCAAGAGTCATATCAATTCAATCATGGCAATGTCCAATTAAGTATATCTACAATGAACCCCGGTTGACCCCTGTCGGAATTTCAATTTAAAGCAAACACCATACTAATCTTCCATATCCCAGGATCATTGAATAGATCATAGTGTAGGAAATAATTCAAAGCAATTCAATACAAAACGGGTAGAGCAACTAGTGATTCAAATGTAATAAATCAATATTTCTTTTCAAGACATCAAATCCATGTTTGTCTCATGGAATACTTCAATTAAAACCATACTTATCGTATCAAAATATCATAAATGCAAAAAAAGAATCAAAGCGTTAGTTACTCACCTCTTAAACTTGATTTTTCCAAAGATTCTTTGAGTTATTGACAAATGCTCTCAAAACCTCTATTTTTCTTGATCAAAGTAATATTTCATGTTGATTTTCTTATATATATGGAAAAGGGGCGTTTTTAAGTAAACAGGAGATGTTTTGGTGAGTTTTGTATGGTTTTCTATTGCCTTTCGCCTTTTAGACGAATTTCATATTTGAAGATCTTGAAATCTTCCAATGGGAAGTAAGAGAAATGGCCATAAGACAAATATAAAGGGAGAGAACGAGGGAGAGAGACGGAGAAGGGATTGGTTTGAGAAACCTCACATCCCTCCTCTATTTATAATAGTTCAAAAAATATTCGGAGTTAATTGTTTTTAATAAATCTTTGGAATTCGCCAATCAATACACGACAAGTGGCACGTTGTGGCGCCGTACACTTGGTTGCAAATTGCTCGATGAGTCCTTATACTTTGGGTTACCTTATGATTAAGTCATAATGTTTTGATTCTCGTTACTTAAGCCCTTTCACTTACTAGGGTTTTACAGTTAGGTTATCAACTTTCAAAATGTTAACTAATAACCAAATTCTTTACTACTAGGCTTCCTTGAGTCACAATTCTTTGAATTCTTGTGACATTTCAAACGGTTATTCGATCATTGTCAAAATAGCGTTTATAATAGCAATAGAAAACTCATGTAGTTATACAATCATTATCAATATATTTTCAATAATCATATTCTAATTCTAATTCATTGTCCAGGTATCAATTATTTTGTCAATAATCATGTTCTAGTTCTTGACATTTAGGTGCACAACATCCTTGCAATACTTTAAATACGATTACATTGTCACGTTTCGATTTTTGTCATTCAATTGAGTGACAACTCTCACTTTTGCAATTTGATACAATTATATTATCACATTCTTTTTCCTGGTATTCATTCGAGTGACAAGTCTTGTAATTTTACCTTTGATGTAATTCAATTCGATCACTTTGTCATAATCCTATAAACTTTCAATTGATGTAAATGCAAATAACTCTTTCATCATTATCAAAATGACAATTATATTGCATAATTTGTTTATGAGATTTTGCAGATTGTTACAATCTATCCCCTTTAAATGAATTTCATCCTCGAAATTCGCTAAGCATTATGACAATAACTATTATTTTCAATAGCATAGTACGCAACCAGATCGTCTTCATTTCAAAGACTCACTTCCGCTAGGTATTCTCATTTCTTTTACTATTGAGAGCACGCGTGGCGCGCGAGTAATTAATCCCCTTTTTCATGTATAAGTTTTCTATCTATCTTGAATATCAACGTTCAAAAATATCAAATTATTTTTCCTTCTTAACCCAATTATACCATAAATTCAAAATTGGGTCTAACAAAAGAAAATAAACAACTCAAATAATTGGTCTGAATCGGTTCCCAAAAGAGTATGGTCTTTTCTAGCAAGCACTAAAAAGGTATTATTTCAAGAGCCTCTCAGTAGTTCAGACGATCACATGACGAATAATAATTCTTGGCAATTTAAGGGGTGCAAGGTTATATCCAAAGTAAGCCAGGTTCGTCAAGGTAAATTCTTGGATTGAAAGACATTAAGAATGTAATATAGGAGAGCAATTGTTCCAATATACTTCGAAGTATTGAAACGATGTGCAAAAATCTCGTGGGACATAACAATGAAGGAAGCAATATATCAAATCAAGGGCATGTGATGAACAATATTCCATGCTTCAAAGTTTAGGCATACTTGTATGTTGCCTTAGAGTATCTAGTAATCAACAAAAATCATAGATCAAGACGAAGATTCAAAGGAAGTTGAAGTTTACTAATCTATTCAGTTTCTAAATATCAAACCAAGAGATCAAAGTTAAAATTCAAACTCATCGTTATTCATGACTAGTTTGGTGGGTGTCACTACTTCTAGGAATACTTAATTTATTAATTCAAAACAATTTCACCAACCCATTACAATCAATTGGACCAATTTTTAGTTGCCAATGAGTTTAATATAGAGCTCAAAATTTGACAACATAGCTAATTGAATTTCTTAAACGATCACTTTTGTTAAATATTTTAAATGTACCTCAATAAGAAAAATTTATGTCGTTCATAAGATATCCATCTATTTGTTTATTTACCAAAATTATACTTTAATAAGTTGGTCAGAAATGGGAAATTTCAACAATTCTATTTGATAATGAGATTTAAAGAAGTCAAACTTTGGTCGATACACAAGGCATGCCCCATTATATTCAAATTCCAAAGAAATTCAAGGGTCAATAACAAGATCAGTGCAAAAATTCAAAAAATCAAGTTTTAGTAAAAAAAAAAAAAAAAAGTATTGAAGATTGGGTCAACGTTGGATGTAAAATGGCCAAAATAAATCATTTTATTTAAGATAAGGACCAATTATATGAAAAAAATTATAGCTTGTGACTTAAAAGAGCACAAAATAAGTATTTTGGGTCAATAGAGAAGAAATAAGAAAGTTTGTGGATTTGATCGCAATTTTTTGGGAGAAAAATCTGGGTCTCCACCTCCATAAGCCCGATGCGGAGTATAGACATAAATCATATAGTACCCTTCAAAACTATTTTGATATTTGAAATCAAATTAAAACTTTTATCATTTTCTTTAGTATTATTATCGATATATTGTTATCAAAAGGCTTGATAACCTTCATGCCTTAGGTTGTTGTATGATTCATTTTCTCAATCTTTCTTGAGTTAATAAAGTAAAACGCCTCCAAAATAGATTCAATGTCAATATATGCCAATAGGTTACATATCACTTGACTTTTATTTTCCATAATTTTACCATGTACAAAGTATTTATAATTAAGTAAGTAGTAACTTATTTGCAAGCCGGTTGACTGATGTCTCGCACGGAATAGATTTTGCATGTAGTGCCCCTAGAACGTTGCTCTGATACCATTCTTGTCACTCTCTCGCTCATGTTACAATATTTTCAAATATCTTATGTTGGTTAACGAACTTCATAGTGGAAGCTTCAACACAAATAGTGGGGATGGGACGCACAAAACTAACAAATAACTTTTGACTTGATGAAGCTAATTACTTAAACTAACAAGTTGCTATATTTTAAAGAATCATTGCAACTCAGTTTCTCAATAAAATGTAAAGAACTCAACAAGTTATATTAATAGATATTTTCCATCGATTGCCAAAACGAGCAAAATTAATCTTTTCAAGACAAATTATTGGAAAACTATTATACTTGAAGGTAAGTTGTCAATATTATATAAAACTAGAAATACATTTATAGAGAGGTGGACATATTTGTTAATACAAATTGTATTAGATTTATAATATTTTCAAGCACAGGTTGTCACTACATGCCAAACTCTACTCTCTTCGCGAGGATGCTCCAACCCATGGCTTTTCTTACTTTTCAAACGTCATATCTTCGATCATCTACAAAATTGTAGAAAAAAATAAATGAGTACGAAGTACTCAGTGAGTAATAAAAACCCTTTGATTCATCTTTTATTTAAAAGATTTATTTTCAAGAAAATCATTCAATGCACAAAGCTTTTTAATGTACAAATGAGCCGTATCACTAGTTAAACTACTACCCGTAGTGCGCGCAAAAGTCATATCAATTCAATCATGGCCATGTCCAATTATGTGGATCTACAATGAACCCCGGTTGACCCCTACCGAAATTCTAATTCGAAGCAAACACCACACTAATCTTCCCTATCCCGGAATCATTAAATAGGTCATAGTGTAGGAAACAATTCAAAATAATTCAATACAAAACGAGTAGAGCAACTAGTTCAAATACAATAAATTAATCTTTCTTTTCAAGGTATCAAATCCATGTTTGTCTCATGGAATACTTCAATTAAAACCATGCTTATCATATCAAAATATCATAAATGCAAAAAAAGAATCAAAGCATTAGTTACTCATCTTTTAAACTTGATTTTTCCAAAGACTCTTTGAGTTGTTGACAAATGCCCTCAAAACCTCTATTTTTCTTGGTCAAAGTAATATTTCAAGTTGATCCTTTTATATATATGGAAAAGGGGCCTTTTTAAGTGAACGGGAGATGTTTTGGTGAGTTTTGCATAGTGTTCTATTACCATTTCCCCATTTGGACAAATTTCATATTTGAAGATCTTGAGATCTTCCAATGGGAAGTAAGACAAATGGCCATAAGGTAAATATAAATGGAGAGAATGAGGGAGAGAGACGGGGAAGGAATTGGTCGGAGAAACCTCACATCCCTCCCCTATTTATAATAGTTCAAAAATATCCCTAGTTAGTTGTTGTTAATAAATCTTTGGAATCCGCCAATCAATACACGACAAGTGACGTATTGTGGTGCCGTACACTTGGCGATAAATTGATCGAGGAGTCCTTATACTTTGAGTTGCCTTATTATTAAGTCATAACATTTTGATTCTCGTTACTTAAGCCCTTTCACTTACTAGGTTCATAGTTAGGTTATCGACTTCCAAAATGTTAACTAATAACCACATTATTTACTAATAGGCTTCCTTGAGTCACAATTCTTTGAATTCTTGTGACGTTCAAACGGTTATTCGACCATTGTCAAAATAATATTTACATTAGTAATAGCAAACTCATGTGGTTATACAATCATTATCAATACATTCTCAATAATCACATTCTAATTACAATTCATTATCTAATTATCAACCATGTTGTCAATAATCATGTTCTAGTTCTTGACATTTAGGTGCACCACATCTTTGCAATACTTCAAAGACGATTACATTGTCACGTTTCAATTTTTTTCATTCAATTGAGTGGCAACTCTCACTTTTGCAATTCGATACAAGTATATTATCACATTCTTTTTCCTGGTATTCATTCTAGTGACAAGTCTTGTAATTTTACCATTGATCAATGCAATTCGATCACTTTATTATGATCCTATAACCTTTCAATTGATGCAAATACAAATAACTCTTTCATCATTATCAAAATGACGATTATATTGCATAATTTGTTTATGAGATTTTGCGGGATGTTACACTAGAGGTAAAGAATGTGGTTATTAGTAGCATGACTTGAAGTTGATAACCTAATTGTAAAACGCCTATTAATAGAAAGAACTCAAGTAATGTGGATCAAAATATTATGACTTAATCATAAGACAGCACAAAGTATAAGGACTGCCCGAGCAATTTGCCATCATGTCTTCTAAGTGTACGGCGCCAAATCACACCACGTGTCGCATTCTGGTTGGTAGAACCCAAATGTTTATTTAAAAACAACTAAATCAAGATATTTTCCCACAACTATAAATAGGGGCGGAGGGAGGTTAGGATTTTTCAACCTCCCAACCCCTTAGCCGACCCCCCCTCTCTCTCTCTCTCTCTCTCTCTCTCCATATATTATAGCCAATGACCTTATTTCTTGAGTTCTTTATATCATATATAAAGGAGAAATTCGTCCAAAATTATGGTGGGGAGGAAAACAACCCTTAAAACCTATCAAACACATGGTTTAGCATTTTGAAATGACCCCTCTTCGTATATGTAATGAATACAACTTGAAATACCACTTTGATTAAGGAAAATAAAGGTTTTGAAGGCATTTGTCAACAACTCAAATAATTTTTGAAAAAATCAAGTTAAGGAGGTGAATGATTAATACTTTAATTCAATTTTAGTATTTTTGAAGTTTTGATAAGAAAAGCATGGTTTTGATTAAAGTTTCCATGAGATGAATATTAATTTTGATGAATTGAAAAGAAATATTGATTGATTGCATTTGAATCATTAGTTGCTCTATTTGTTTTGTATTTGCTTTGCTTTGTTGCCATACTAAGAGTCATCTAATGATACCGAGATGAAGAACGATTAGTGTGATATTTGCTTTGATTTGTTTGTAAATCCGATAGGGATCAACTGGGATTCGAATATGAATACATTAAATTGTACATGACCATGATTGAATTGATATGAACACCACGAGTAGTAAGTAGGGCTTTTTTGTGCATTTGAAGGCTTTGTGCATTCAATAGTTTTCTTGAAAATGAATCTTTCAAATGAAATGTGAATTAAAGGTTTTTGTTACTCACTGAGTACTTCGTATTCACTCTCTCTTTCTATAATTTTGTAGATAATTAAAGATATAATATTTGAAAAGCGAGACAAGCCATGAGTTGGAGCATGCTCACGAACGAGAATAGAATTTTGCATACAGTAGAAACCTGTGTTTGAAGTTACTACGAATGTAATTAAGAACTTATTACCTTTTGTATTAATAAATACGACCACCTCTCTATAATATATATGTTTACGTTTTATAGCACATATGATAGTTTTTATAATGATTTGAAGTTTACTTTTCAAGGTAAATGTTTTCTAATGATTCGATTTTGTTTTGGTAATAAGCAGCTATACCTACTAATATACTTGTTGTGTTCTTCACATTTTATTGAAAAATCTAGTTTCAATGATTCTTGAAAATTTAACAACTTACTGGTTTAAGTAATTAACTTTACAAAATGTTAAACTCTACAAGACAAAAGAAATTTGTTTGTTTTGTGCATCTCATCCCCACTATTTGTATTGAGGCTTCCGTTATAGATTTTGTTAATTAGTATAAGATATTCTTAAATAATTGAAAATTAGTGAGGGCGTGACAATTAGCCCCTCTCTTCCCTCCCCCTCCAAACTACTATATTTGTTAAAAAATATATATGATAAATTTTAAAAAATTAATATTTTATAAAAAATCAAATATCTATTATATCATAAAAAAAGTAATGGCAAAATAATTTGTAAAAAAGTTTTAAAAAATAAACAAAATCCTTTAATAAATTTTTCACTATACATTATTTAGAAATATGTTTTTCCCCTTAACTTGTCCTCCTACATTAAACTTGCTCTTAACTCTGATACCACTGCAAGGAATTGAGGTTCCATCTCAAACGGTTAACTTGTCAGGTGGAGTAGTCAGATTCTTTATAAACGCATTGCTTTTCTATATCTAACCAGTATGAGATTCATTCACACCTTTTTTTTTCAAACGCAAACATTTTTCTCCACTAATTGAACATATAGTTTTGTCTCCTCTTTAAAAAAAATGATAATTTGTACTTGTTAAAATAGTTGTGAAAAATAAAGTCTTCTAATATTTCAATTATTATTGGAAAATGACCCTTGAGAAAAAGTACCATTATTTCAATTATTATTGGAAAATGACCCTTGAGAAAAAGTACCATAATAAGATGGTTGTTCTTAATACGAGCCAGCTGTTTTCTTGTTTTAATAGGGTACGAAAGGGAATATGCCTTTGGCTTCAGTGGGTTGCCTTGTCCTCAATGTATAACGGCTTGCCATTTTTGTTAAATTGATGATTATTACTGGTGATCGTAAAAACAAATTTAGCAGTAACAACTTGAGGATAAATATCATGTCTAATCAACGGCTGTTTTTCCTTTTTCATGATTCCTCTTCTTTTGCGTGCTTAGTCAACATGCATTTTGCCGTGCGTATGAGTACTAGGGTTCACGGTTGCCAATGTATTAGGATATTTTCTAGTGAAATAGATCAGGCCTTAAGTTTATAGTCCAATCTACGGGGCAGCCAATTCTAATTGGGCTTCGAACTCATTAGCCGGACCTATTGTATTAGGGTTCAGCCATTGTGGTGAGATCGGTTTGGCTTTTCATTTTTGAATCTGTTTAAGTATATTTGAACTCGGGGTTGGTCTTTAGCGTAAATCTTTAGTTTCTTCAGTATATATGCATGCGTAGTCTAGTTGACAGTTTATTTATACTAAAAAAGGAGATAGTTTGTAGTATATTATACATTTACAACTTTAGACATCAACCTAATTATAAGCTGAGCTACTCTAAATAAAATGCATTATTCTTAATAATTAATCAATTAATATATTATCTTTTGATTTTTCCCTTGTGTTGAGATTATGATTTTTGATTGAAGTTAATTGGATTGTAATCCAAGCAACAGGCTGAATACACGACGCTCTTCCGATCTGAAGTGTAATCATACCCTTAGAACATGTAAATATATCTATTTACTGTAGTCATATCTTATATGAAACTACTAAAAGAACAAGTGGACATATTAATAATTCAGTAGAAAATCAGTGATGGAAAAATGTAGATAATAAGTTTAGTTATTTATTAATGGTGGTATGCGCATGATTAAAATTTTGACTCAGGTTATAATTTAATTTGACTGTAATCCTTGTGAAACAGATTGAATAATAGAAAAAAATAGTGTAAAATAGTGTAAACAATTATCTATCAACTGTAATTATATCTTACACGAGACAACAGAAAAAAACATGTGGACATGATAATTGCAAAATAGGTTTAAATTACTCTACAAACAAAAAACGTCTACACAATCATACCTTTGAACAAGTAAACATATCTTACACAAGAGTCAAGACTACTAAAAAAACAAGTGGAAATATTACAATGTTTTCTTCCATAGTTGAGGACAATCATATTATCATTATTTTGTTGATCCACGCCAGATGCCGTAACATCCCTCACGAACCCTAATCTTCTTTTTTCCCTCTAATTATTCTTAATTGTTACTCTAACATTTAATATTGTAAACAATTATCTATCAACTATAATTATATCTTACACGAGACAACTGAAAAAAACATGTGGACATGATAATTGCAAATCAGGTTTAAATTTCTCTACAAACAAAGAACGTCTACACAATCATACTTTTGAACAAGTAAACATATCTATTTACCGTCGTCATATCTTACACAAGAGTGAAGACTACTAAAAAAACAAGTGGAAATATTACAATATTTTCTTCCATAGTTGAGGACAATCATATTATCATTATTTTGTTGTTCCAAGCCAGATGCCGTAACATCACTCACCAACCCTAATCTTGTTTTTTCCCTCTAATTATTCTTAATTGTTACTCTAACATTTAATTAATATAAATCATAACATTTAAAAAGTGAGTAAATTTTTGTTTGATTCTCATTATTTTCCCAATTTATAATTTTACATATCACTGATTTGATATTTGATTTGACAACTGCTCAATTACAGCCCTTTTGACATTTTCAATACACATTCTACCTATCTCCTCATTATAATTTCCCAATATTTAGACAAAAAATGAGAATCGAACAAGCTCGTTTGATCCTCATTGTTCTCCCCAGTTATAATTTTAACTGTCAGTGATTTGACATTTGATTTGACAACTGCTCAATTACAATCATATATTTCTAACTTTTTTACATTTTCACTACACATTCTATCACTCTCCTCATTATAATTTCCCCAAAATTTGATAAATAATGAGAATTAAACAAGCTCTAAAACAAATCCTTGTAACTTGTAAGTCATATGGAAATAAAATATGTGGACGTGGATACACATAAAATCATACGCATAAAACGCCCGCAGGCCATAATAATATGTGAATCCAATGAAGTTGCAAATGAGATAAGGTAGGTGTGCTTACACGTTCTTTTCATCCAAATTTTCTATGTTCCTGTAGTAGCTCGGAGAGTGATTGTTGAGTACTTGAAAAGCCATTTTCTTTACCTAGCTAATTTTTAGTTGGAAAGCACGATGTAAGCCCTTGTTTGATCCTCTTTATTAAAATATATGGTAATCTCAGATATTACTGATTTGATTACTGATTTGACAACTACTCATTTATAACCATAAATTTCAAACTAATATTAAATCTACAACACTCGTTTCACATTTTTATAATTTCTCTTTATAAATCAACTACTATAAATTGAACCAAACATGCACTAAGTCTCTCTCAAATTTTCATACAACCTTAATAATTTTATATGGTAAAAGTATATTTCATACATCTCTATTATAAAATTATCTTAACTAGAATAGTAGAATGGGTAAAATTACAGAACTAAAGATAGTTGTTGATATGAGTTACGTGTATAAAACAAAAGATATGCTTAGACTATGCAATTTACTAATCTTATTTTGTTGTAGATATCCCTCTACTCAATTCTCCAATATTGAGCTAACTCTCACAATTCAATCCAACCAAACAATGCACTAGTAATGTTCTAGTGTCATGCATTTGACACCAGAAACTCACACCACGTGAAAGAAAATCATTCATAATTTCTAAGAAACTATTCACATTTGACACTAGATAGCTGGCACTAAATCAAAGTTTAATAATGCACTGATAATTTCATCTTCAAAGTTATCTTACATTATAAAGTAAATAGTTTTGTGAACAGATATATATATATATATTGACATTATTTCCATATACAATATCTTGTGTTCTTTTTCTTCTGCTTGTTAACACTTTAGGGAACAATACTTTATATCGTGTTGCACCGAAGTAAATGATTATTTAAAAAGGCTCAGGATTTTATGGGCAGAGTCTTAAAGGCCTAAGATTAGTTTAGCGAAGTTGAGATATCTGTTATTAATAAAAAAAATGATTATTTAAAAAGGAAATTTACATTTCAGGGCAAATGGTCAGCCTGACGGCCGGACGAGACATTGAACGAGTGGAGACGGTGAGTTGTATGCAATGTACAACCAAGTAGACAATCCACTAGTGATTGTCCCAAGTGAAGACAAACTCCAACTTGTATCATTTTTTCATTTTTGAAAAATTTCACATTTACGCGGCGACACAAAGATTCCCCCTATAGCCTAGGACTTGTCAGCATAGCGTTTCTTTATATAGGGTAATCTAATTTAAGTAGTAATTGTTTTTTAATATTGATGAGAAATTATAATGGGAAAGAGAGGCGTACGGAGTTGCATCAGCTTTGGATATATATAGATTAGGCTAAGTGACGGAAAAACTAATAGAGATTGAAATGTTTATTTAAAAAGAAAAAAAATTAAATAATGGATGTTTATTATTGTTATCATAGAGTAGAAGGGTGAGAAAATTTAGGGTGAGAGAATGAACACTAGAATCAACCCCCGGGGGCTCAACCCAAAAGAAAAAGAAAATTTATAATGAGAGAAGGAACACCATAATCAAACCCCTGCCCCACCCCCGGGCTCAACCCAAAAGAAAAAGCGACGGTGAGTTAAGTATATATGTATGTGCATATTTTGGGAGACCGAGTTGAGTATGTATTAACAAAACGATGGTCATATATCTCATATTCTGAGCATATTTTACAAATAGGTCTTTAACCTTTAATTTGTGAAAGGTAGAAATTTGGTAACTATTCATTCGAAAATTAACTTAAAATTAATCTCTTAAAAAATCTGAACAAAATGTCCTCTCTAACTGTTTCTGTCCTCAACTTTCAAGGCCCAAAAAAAGAATCTATTAAAAAGCTGCACAAAAGGAAATGTTCAATTGAAAATATTCAAAAGAAAATATCCAACAGCGGCATACACCAATTTCTAAAGGGGTTTTCCCTTCGAGAATGAAAAAAAAGGGGGGAACAGATAAAATGTAACCTTTTTTATGCAGGATTAATTTATAGAAAAGATAAGAAAACGTGAAATATTCAGCCCGTGTTTGCAAATCTATTTTGTTTTTAAATAAAACTGGTCGAACTAATCATATACATGCATTTCATGGCAGCCATACGCACTGCACAAATTTTTATCATTTAAACTCATTCATTTTTTTTTTTCATATTTCTCATTAAAACTCATTAAAATGAGTTTGCAAACATGCGCTTAGTGTTAAAAAGATGAAAGTTGCACGAACTCGTCATAACTTGCGATTGGAATGTAGCACCTTATATTCCTTAGAAGTTGTGCTTTTGTATGATTTGATGAATATATTGGTGGTCAATTAATAAAAATTGAAGATCTTCATTCAAAAAAGAAAAAAAGTTGTAGTAAATATAAATATAAGTGAATAATGGAAAAATTAAAAAAAAAAAAAAAGGTAGAAAAACCCAAAAATTTGTTTCTAAATTCTACCGCCGAACAAATTTATTGGGCCAGGTTTGGGCCAGTAGACTTGATAAGTGGGCACCTCAACTTGGATAGGGAAAACCGGTGAGGTGGCCCTAACAGATCTATTGGGCCTCTGCCCCGTCCAAAGCCATGGAATTATTACTTATTAGGGTTTTCCAGAGAATTCTTGCCCTGCTTTCCACTCGCATCTTCCTTCTAGCTTCCGGAGAAGTGTGAGTTTGCTTCGCTTTCCTCTCGCTATAACATAAATTGCAATTGCAGTTGTAGAAGAATTCGTCCGATTTCAGCTGCAATTTCAATTCTGTGTAAGAATTTTGTCATGTGATTCTACAAGTTAATACAGTTATTCTTATGCTGTTTTCTGGGTGCTGTTTCGGTTAGCATGCGAATTGCACAAGTACTGAGGCTCTAATGCGATGGAAATGCAAGGAAGCCTTTTCTTTATATATATGTGCAAATATTAATTTAAGGGTTCCGCTTTGCAGCTTAAATTCAGTTGAAATATTTCTGCTGCCAGTCAAACCCTTACATTTTTGTGTTCGTCCTCTACAAGAGTCAATAGCAGTTCCAGTCACCGCTCTTGCATTTCATTTCTAGTTTATTTATCTTTTTTATTAGAGCATCTCCAAGGATTGCCCAGGGAAATCGTTGCTCTAATGGTTTCTCCATTTTCCATTTATTTTAATTAAATTAGGATATGAATAATATTTTTATTTAGTTAAAATTACACTTAATTTGTATAATAATTATAATTAGTTAAAATTAATAATTAAATTACAGTAATAATATTTAATAAAATATATAATATTTGAATTATAAAAAATAAATAAAAAGTATTAATAAAAACACAAAAATTTTCAAACGCAAAATTGAAATAATTAAGGGTCTGTTTGGCAATGTTTATAATTTCTAGTGTTATAATTTGACATGGTTGGTAAATGATTATTTTATTAGAAGAAACAAAATTTACACGTGTCGATTTACGGTAGGTTTTTGACAATAAAAAATAAAAAAATCTTTTTTAAATTACAGGAAAATCCTTGTTTGAATTATAAGGGGCCATAGCTTGATTTGCCCTGATTTGCCTTTTTGACTAGAGGAAATAAACCATCCAAGTTTTAAGTGTTAAAAATTGAAATTAATTCGAAAACGATGTTTAGAAGAATACTATTCACCTCCCTCATATTTGGGAGGGGCATAGGGGGACTATTCTCCAAATTTAAGGGATGGTTGGAGATGTTTTTATCATCTACGCTTTTAAATTTTATTTTTTTATAATAATAATTTAAGAAAGAAGCAAGAAATTATTAACACTTTCAAAATTATAATTAAAAAAAGATACTTTTAATTTCAAAGGATTAATTTCACAAACCGTCTTCATCTTTTGAGTTAAGAATCAATTTTTTCTCTAATTTTTGCTTTCACACTCTACAGCCCCAAACCTTTAAAATACATGTAAATCATCTTTTTTTTCTACTATATCAAAAAATTTTCAACAAAATAACGGTTATACGCCTTAAACTTTTTATTTTTTTAAAAAGGTTTTAAAATAATAAAAAAAATTAAAATTTGGAATGGTCGGCCGTTAGAACGTTTTCATTTCCAGCGGCCAATCTTTTGGGGGTTGGGTTAGGTTTTCATTTTTTATTTTAATTTTTTATTACTTTTAAACTTTTTTAAAAAAAATTTAAAAAAATTTAAAAAGTTTAAGGGATATAATCGTCATTTAGTCAAAATTTTTTTGGAATCGTAGAAAAAAAAGGACGATTTACGTGCATTTATTAAAGATTGGGGGCTATAGAGTGTAAAAATAAAAGTTGGGGATGAAACTGATTCTTAACTCAAAGATTTGGGACGATTTATGAAATTAACCCTATTTCAAATAGCATCTTTAAAATTCTAATGATGTGGTTGAAATATACTTCTAAAGAATCAGATCTGCCTCTTTGCATTTTGTGACTTGACTGATTGATTTTTATTAGCTATCTGCACGGGGCCAGATCTTGCTTTGTAGAAAAGCTCGAAACATATATACCGTAGAGGTGTTGTATATTCGATGTCATTTAATTGCCATATGGCCTTAACTAATGTCACGGCCTTGATGCGATGACGCGACCCAATCCAATGCATAAACTTTGGTTTTCACCGTATTCCAAATTAGCAACCATTTTTTTCCTTTTGAAAGAAAAAAAATATTTACTAGCAACCTTTTGGTTAGTTTAGACAATTGAAGTTACATATAGCATTGTGACATCATGTCTTAATTGAAATATCAGAAATATAAAAAAAAAATACCATTGAGGGAAAGTGGACGCAAGGGTTAAAAAGAGCTTCTCCAATGCTGCTTTTATTACAGCTAGGGGTGGGCATATTATCTGTGGAACCCAATGGACAATCGAGTCGGGTTTTTTAACACGCGGGTTGGTTTTGGTTTTTATAACTCCAACCCAAATCGGGTTGGGTCAATTCACGGGTTTAGAGAAACAACCCGTCTAAACCCGACTCAAAACAAATTCTCCCTTTTTTCAACACATTTTTTTTGACAAGTTCAAACTAAATAAGTTTTCCATTTCTAGTTAATAAATTCTAGGTCATAATTTTCACTTTACCAAATAACCACCACCACAAAATCCATCACACAGATAAACTCATCCAAATATTTAACATTCTTCAGTCTCTTCAATATTTGAATTTTGATTCAATCCAACACCACATAAGAGACTCCATTAGCTTTGCATGGTGTCGCCTTCCATGTCGTGAATCCCCTCCACTAGTCGTCGCCTCCTTGTTGGTCGCCATCTTGATGCTACTGCCATTTGAGTTGCATCTAAATTTCTCCATCTTTTGCTTTCATTTTTCCCTTCTCCACTCAGATTTGAAAATTTGGTGACAACAGCCTTTTGCCTCCACAAAGTCCTCTACATTAGATTAGGCTTTTTTTTGGGTTTCTAAAATAATTCATTTTGATGTGGGATACATTTGGATATTAAGATGTTTGGGAGAGGACAAATTCTTGATTTGTGGAAGAACATAGGCTTTGCTGAGAATCTGTGATGAAGTGTGTGCCTGCTTTGTTAAGAAACTGTATCTAATTGTTCTCTATCGAAATTCTTTCGTTCTTCTCAATCTAATTTGCTGCTTTTTTTTTTTTGGGTCAAACCAAACTTCTCTTCGGTTCGGTTCGGGAAAACTCCAAACCGACTCGTGTCGGGTTGGGGTTGAGCCCGACCCGATGCCCAGCTCTAATTGCAGTGTGGAGTGATGTTGAGATGGGGTGGAGAGGTACAAAAGACATGGAAGTACAATTATCATACAAGGTTCTTTTTTTTTTTTTTTTTTGTTGAAGAAAAAATAAAAGGGTATACAAAAAATTTAACAAAATTGACACATAACAGAATTTTATTTTTCAACACATTAAATCACTCAATGGTAATCATTTGAGGTATATACATGTCTATTTTGTTAAACTTTTTAGCATACTTTTTGTATAAATATTTTCACCTCTCTTCAAGGGGGAGTGATGTCAGTATATATCACCATGCACACTTGACTCTTTCTAAAATCAATTAGAAACAACAGTATGTCACAAACCAACAATATTTTCAATTAATTACAATTTTTTCAAACGACAAAAAAACTGACACACATCGAGACATACAAACAGAAAATCACAGCCATAATTTACATTCTCAAATTCTTAATACAAACACAAACCCATACATACTTCAATAAACCGGTACAACGATATCCGGTACATCGATTTGGTGCACAACCCACATCAACGCCGAGCGAGGGTAACCGCGGACATGAAGATCAAGAAGACGAGAACAACGATGCCGCCGAACGATCCGATCAACAAGCCAGAAGTCCTTTCACAGAAAGATCTGAATTGTTGGCAAATAGCAAACCAATTTGTCTTTATGTTTCCTTTTATGTGCTAAGTAAACAATTGCTGCTGCCGCTGAAGCTCCCGCTCTCAATAGCGCCAGCAGTCCCTTCACACATCATTTTGAACTCCATTTTCAATCACAAATTATCATATATGTGATACTAACGAAATTTGAATGAATACGTTTGTCATTTCCTTCTTTAAGGTATTTAATTTTATGAGTTTAAACTTTTAGATGACGTGATTATTATGATATATATTTGATTCTTGACATGTCATTTTCTTTTGAGTTGATACTTTGTCATATATACAATATATATATATATATATATACACATATATGTAGTTATTATACCGTGTCAAGGAAAATCAAGAGAATCCTGCTGCCTTGTGCCTTACTCCTTATAACGTGGAAAATGGAAACTGCAAGAGAAAGAATTAGATATACGCCCACTATTGAATTTGCCACCACGAAGAACCTGCAGCCAAAAGGCAAAAAAGATCAAGAATTTTGGCATGTATAGACAAATTTATATAGAAACAACGCGCACACCGATTCGGAGACCACCTAATAATTATAGAAACACTAAGAAATCACATGTGATTTTTTATCCTTTTTTTTTACAATTGTATGGGTTTCTAACCTTGTTTCCATTATAAAAAATAAATAAATAAAAAAAAAAAGGTCGATGTATAAGTGTCTTTTATACCTTTATCAAGTGAAACTCAAATTTGAGCAAAGTAAAAATGGACAATCAAAATTTCTTCAAATGGCTCAACAGGCATGCATGCCATAGAGCACTTACGTAAACATTGGAAGATCATTATATTTAGCTCTGAATCGAACAAATTGCGTGAAAAAGGGAAGTGTTTCCCTGGTAGTCCCCATTGCAATAGCACTCCCCAAGATTGCAACAATTGCAACGATTCTCAAGATGAAGTCGAATGTCGCCATTCCTCGATGCCCACTGCCTCTGGCACCAAGTTCGATAGGTCCGGCCTTCATTTTTTCTCACGAAAACACTAACGTTGAGTATATAGATGATCGTAAAACGAATCACGGAGTTGGCTGCGGATATGCTCCATGTGAAGCAAAGTCATATAGAGTTGAGAAATACGTAAAGAAATTTGGAATAGAACTACTCTTCATGTGATTGGTAGTTGGTACATTATGCAAGCGAAAAGCTATGTAATTAACGAAGTTATCCTACTTACTCTACTATTACATGGATTAATTATTATATCTTTTATTACTTCCAAGTTCCAACTCAATTCATATCTACGCCAGAAAAGGAAAATTGATTCGTTCACATATTTGGGATGCCTTCTGTCAACGGAAGTGTATTCTTAATTCTTTGTTATTTATTTTGAGTATATTCAAGAGAACCTAGTCCGCTTCAATTGCTTGTCCGTTTTGACATTGTACAAGCGGTAATGGGAATGTCTTGTGATTTTTTTAATACAAGGAGGAGATAGGGAAGTGGAGGGAAATTAGCTTGAGGTATGTGTATAGTTAAAACATAAGTCTCTATCTAAAAACATCTAACTATTACAATACAATTTGGATCGCGATTCACGAATTTGCGCTACATTAAATGGTGTTACGTGTTTTTTCAACGAGATTTAAAGTTAGACTGCACACAATAGTTATTGAGTAAAAAGATCTTCGCCATTATTATTTAATCATTTGTTCGTCAATTGGTTAAAGCTTAAAGAACCAAATGATGTAAATCTCTTAGTCCATCACAAAGTGACGACCGACCATGTATGACACTTCATGAGTTTCTCATCTTCATGATATATCAAGATCAACATAAAAAAATAAAATACCACATCAGGTATTACCACATAAAAGTTTGTAATTCAAACCATCCGCATTTTATTTTTCATGATGATTGATGATCATTTCACATCAAGGGCAGGTCATCGCATTTTTAATAGTCAACTTTCGCCTATTCTTCCTCAACATCAATTAGAATGGATTTTACCGTGTGTTTGATTCTCATAATTGGAATTAATAAATAATGGAAGAATTATAATGAGCCAAATAAAGGGTAAATATTAAATGAGTACTAAAATGTGATGGTAATTGAGTAATTATTAAATCACTAGAGTACACATTACATCAAAGAGAAGAAAATGAGAAGTAAACACCCTTTCAGATTAGAGATTAAAAAAATTGGAACACAAATCAATCTGATCACTGAATTTTTCCTGGTCCAAGAAAAATTTTTCCATCTTTCCAATCCTTCAACATAGTAATATAATATATGATAAACACAGCTCAACATGGTCAGTTCCATTACAATCTAGGTCGCACCAAAATTCTGGCAATGTTTTTAACTGAACAAAATAGGTATCGGTAACCGAATTAAAGCATTCTTGGAAGATCAAGCAAGAGAGGAAAATAATAATAATAATAATAATAATAATAATAATAATAATAATAATAATAAAGCAAGACAAGATTACAAAAGGAGAAGATCCGCAAGGCTTTTAGAACAAATCAAATTTCTAATAGTTTGACCATCCAGTACAAGTAGAGATGACAAATGTGAATCCCAAGACATGTATCAATGCCACATCTGCATGGGAAGATAGATTTGGAGATAAACAAACTAAACCAATCCCCTGACACTGCTTAAATGCAACTCTCGAGCTACCAACAAAGTCCAGCTCTTCGAAAAAGCAATGCACAACTCCAGGTATGAACTTGCAGCCATTTCACACATAGGTCCAACAATGATGAGAGAAACCGTCACATAAACAAGTAACACACTTTTGAAAATGGAAAAAGGAGAGAGCGTGTGATATCAAGATACATGGACTCACTACCAACAGATGAGTAAACTGTTCCCCCTGAAAATTGTCTTTTGCCATTAGACTTGCTTGGTAAAATTATTAATATTGAAACCTAAGTCAAATGAGTAATGCTATTTATCACTACCACTAATTATCACCATGTGCAGATGGCAGTCTATTTGGAAACAAATTATAATGGAACTTCATTATTGTAAAGTAACGATTAGAGTTTCAAGGGCACGTGAAACTACCATGATGGACACACTTCGCTGATTTAATGGATCCATCACATCAATAAAATGTGTCAACTTTAGAGGTAGACACGTGTTCAAAGGGTGTAACGATTAATTTTTATTATTATATAATCAAAATGCACTGTAAATGGTTCCCAAACAGGCACTTAATGATAAGTTCATTTCAGTAAGAATAGTGCTAAGTAGCACCACTGTTGCTACCATGTCGCAACATATGCGGCATTAAATAATAGGGTTGGCTGGATTTAGATTTTCTAAAATCAATTCTCACTCAAATTAATTTTCAATCACACATTTAACCATTAAAATAATCTGAGACGTAAATTCGTAATTTTTCCTCACTTTTCAACCACGCGTTCTCTTAAAAAATCACTTTCACAAAATCAATTGACAAAAATCTAAATCAAACACACTCTTAAGTTGGGTTAAAAGCATGCACGTGACCCGCTTGATTTAACTTGACATGTAATGCTTCATGGACTGGTGCTATATATCACTACTCAGTAAGTAAATCACATGCTTCAACATCTCATTTGACTAATCACTTAATGCCAAATATTGCTTACCACGAGCTGAGATAAAAAGAATTCTTCAAATAGAATCCAAGTGATAAGATATTACCTGTGATTTTTAAATCATGTTCAATCAAACCTGCCATTCAACAATTAATACAAATTAATTTCCATTAAAAAGAATCCACAACTCTCCATAGAAATTACATATCAAAACTTCAACCTACACTTACTTCCAGATTTTCCAGCGATTTTCAACAGCCAAGGTCATTTGTGAGATCTGGACTGCATCAGTGCTTTCTAACTGCTGCAAGCTCCTCCTCATCCGCACTATAATCTACTGTTTCTTATATAAAATCACGAAATTATATTCACCAAAAAAAGCACAACAAATGTTTAGAGTTTCATTGTTTAGAAATGTAAAAAATGCGCACAGAATTTCAAACTTTAGAAACCTACAGTCGAAGGAAAATAGCTGAAGTCCGTGGCCGATGCCACCTGGCTAATCGATTAAATTTTAGCCCAAAAAACAGTAAACTACGAAAGAGATTGCCATAGTAACAGCTGATATGTTCAATGAAATGTGTTATACATCTCAAACAAAGCAAATACTTGATCAACTCAACAAATTCCAGTTGCATTAATTTGAAAGCCATAAATAAACAGAGATTAAAGACACAACGGGGAACTAATTGTAAAGTCATAACAGCTTCTGGAGGAACTAAAATGGATAAAGGCAGCTGGCTACACAGGTTCTTGGGACCGCTATAGATTAAGCTTGGTAACATATGGTGTCAGGACATGGCAATTTGATAGGTAAGATCTTCAGATATTGGTCCTCCTAAAAAAAAAGCATCAAGGTGGACGGTCAGTTTTCCAAACCCTGGTTCATCTGGTCTTCTGGTTTAGGCTGGAGGCTTCATCAAAAGAAGCAGAAGGCTGACTTCAGGCTTCAGATAGCTCAGCTGTTTTGTCGGGAAGGGAAAGGAAACAAAGGTAAAATAAGAGCATCAGTCATAATGGGGAGATGGAAAGTCATCACAGTAAATCGAAAACATTTCAGGAGCAAATATAAATTAAGAATTTTTTTTCAAAAGCTTAAATTAAAATAAGGATGTGTAGAGTGAAGCCATGGTCTACCTGCAATCTTATTATCAAACTCTAGTAATCATAATTTCTCCCCCTAGAAACAGGGTTACGTCCAGAAAACCTGATAAAAGAAGCTGATAGATCAGGGACTTGGAAAAGCTCATCAGTCAATAAAAATATTAGTAGATATGAGAAACCGTTTGGATGAAAAGAAAAAAGTTATTTCGAAAGGAAAAGAAAAGGCAAGGAGGATATCAAGATGAAAATACAGATATAAAGCAACGAGACACCCAGTTATAAAAAAAAAGGGATCTGAAGGACCTAGAAAATGGTATCCACTGAACTCACTCATCTCAGAAAAATCAATCTAGTTCAGATATCAAGCAGGAACATCTCAGAAAAATTCAAGACTCCTGTTATAAGTAATATACATACCATACACAGGCACTATACTGTTTCTATGAGACGCTAGACAAAAATACAGCCAACAGTCTATAGGTCAATAAAGAGATGAGAAAACTTACCCAGAACCACCAGAACGACCCGAAGAATAACCTCCATATGCTCCATAAGCAGAGCTGCTACCCCCACTCTGCAAATAATTACAAAATATGATCACCCCGCAGACAAAGAAACTATAACAAGTTTATACCCCTATTTGGATTATGTTTTAACAAAAATTATTTAAAATAAATATTTTCATAATATATACACAACATTACCTGAAGACTACCATAAGTTCCATAGGCATCAACACGTGGCAAATCAGGGGAGCCACCATATCCACCAGAATAGGAATACCCACGGCCACGGTTCTTCGCATCCCTGCTTTCGTAGTTTAGGGGCTCTGTATCTGCTGAGACAGGAAGGTATGGGAGCACAGGAACAAATGCTGGGATAGCACCCTCCTTCTCAAAAAGATTTGCCCTCAGCCGTGAAGTTACTTGTATGAGAGCATCCTTAGCAATATCAAGGTCTCCTGAAATCTGATAAATACCAAAAATTAAATAAAGAATACATAGACACTCATTTACTATGCGAATTATCTGTAAGTAATAACAACTTTCCACTTTTCTTCTTCCATCTATCATTTAGATTGTCACTATAAATTGGAAGGAAAAGTCGGATTAAAACATGACATTCCTGTTTAAACCTCAATTAGAAAAGGCAGCATAATATTTCTTTCAACAGATGAATAGAAATTTCATGCACCAAAAAGAAAAGTACAAGTTCTTCAACCAACCACCACATAGCAAAACATTTGTACAGATTCACCTACAATCTAAAAATCATGAATGCACGAAATCACATTATTACATATCACTACCACATTAGTATCTATACCTGCACCATCTCATCATCTTCAGCAGCGACCTTAGGAAGATTTTCCTTGGACAGTATGCGAATATTAGCTTTGGTGATTTTCCTCATTTCTGAGATAATTGAACCTCCTTTGCCAATGAGGCAACCTATCCGAGATGTTGGAACAAGTAGCCGTGTAGTGAATGAAATAAGACCCGAATCTCTTTCAACTTTCTCACTGCATCTGGGCTGCAAGCGCAATGCTGCTTCGATCGTTGGAGAGAAGGTGTCTTCAAAAAACTAATTACAGATATAATGAAAATGGTTACTATCACAAGTGAGAAAAATGCACAAATAAAAGACCTCAACCTCAACTGTAAATTAATACATACAAAAACTTACCTCTTTAGCTGAAATAGATATCACACAATCATCTCCCTCTGCAGCAGAACTGTCAACTTTGATAGCTGCCTTAGATTCTTGTCTGATTTGATTTATTATTGCACCACCCTTGCCAATAACACCACCAATATTAGCAGTAGGACAGACCAGACGAAGTGTGAATTCCTTTGATGATGCTTCATTCCTGGGAGCCGAATAGATGGAACGTGACCAGTCCGTGCTTTCTCCTTTATATCCCCCATAAGGCCCAACCAGTGGAGTCAATCCCATTATGGAGGCACTAGCAGGGGCACCTATAAGGGAACCAGCTGGAGGATAGACATTGGGAACTGAAGACGCAAGCAAGTGCTGAGATCGTGATGGATTTTCATGAAGACGAGATGCAATTTTGTAAAGAGCTTTCTTCACTACAGAGGCTTCACCAGATATCTGTGAAAAGTGAATAATATGAACAAACTAATTAGCTTGTAGAGTTGCTCAGCCTAGTAAATCCTAGGTAAATCTTGTGCCTAGATATATATACATATAAAAAAATAAAAAAAGAGCAAAACGAGAAATCACGGAGACATGACCTTTAGGGTAAAGAACAATATTTTAAAGTTTAGAGGCCCTCTAATAGAATGATTCTTTTTTTGCCCCCCCAATAAATGACAAAATGAACGCTAAGGATCACCTTACGAGAAAAGGTATGATTGGAAAAAATACTAGAGAAGCAAAGGTACTGAAAATTAACACCTACAAAAACTTGTGCATAAGAGAACAAAAGATAAAGAGGAACATCCATTTGCAATTAAATGTGAACACTAAGACTCTCATAAGCCAAAGGATGACCAAGATTATGAATGAACAATACCTGCACAAGTTCATCCGAGCCCAGGGCACACGCAGGCAAATGATCATCCTTAAAAATGCGAACACTAGCTCCAGAATCAGTTCGAATATTTTGAACAATCTGTCCACCTTTCCCAATGATGCATCCAATCTGATCAGATGGCACTAGAAGCCGAGCAGTAACCTGTGGAGCTCCTTCAGAGTCCTCATCAACTGAAACATCCTCAGCAACAATTCTATCATGCACTCTAAAAAGAGCGTCTTGAGCAGGACATACCCGATCATCAGTACCATCAAAATCATTTATTTCCTCGCTGGTACTGTATATAGTGACAACACGTTCATCACATCCAGGCACTGACTCGCCAATTCTAATCTTTGATTTAGTATCCACTCTTAATTGCTTAACAATTTCCCCTCCCCTTCCTATAATACTTCCAATCTTCTTTCCAGGGCATAAATAGCGGTACACAGTGTCATCTGGTCCAATAGAGAAATTATCTTTATCAGTTCCAGAATTTCTTCTCTTGTTTGAACCACTTTCACCAAAATCAGCCTGAGAATGAGTTCGCTTCCCATAGTTTCTCTGACCAGCCATCTGAAATATATATAAAGGAAAAGATAAATTAATATTCCATATTAAGCTACTCGCAGCTGAAAGTCATAAATCCACAATATACCAAATCAGCATATCATTCTGCATCTCAAGTATATGTAACAGTGACCTGGTAGAATTTAAAAAAGTAAGTTCTTATTTCATTCCAAACTCTGTTTCAGTTACTGCAAATTCAGGAAACATTCTGCATACACACAACTTTAGCATGTCGGTTCATTGCATACATCCCGGAATATGATATTCCCTCCATCCCACAGATATAGACCACTTTTCCTTTTTTTGATCAATCCAATTATATAGTCTTGTTTGCGTGTTGAAAAGTTTATTTTAAGTTGCTTTACTAGTATGGACTCGTTTCATGCACAGTCATATCTATTAATTTAAATATTAATATAGTTAAATAAGGCCAAACCAGTAACATTAATTACAAAATTTACTTTTCCAGTAACATTCTTAACCTTTGTGGAAAAGAAAACAAGCTTATGTAATTAGGAAAAATATAATAACAGTGAAATGTTACACATGACCAAACTGAATAGCATTCACATCTTAGTAAAAGAATACATATGTAAGAAACAAGGGTATTGATGCCCCAAGCATAATTCATGCGTGTTTACAGGTCAACATTAGGTTGCCCTGCAATTCAATTTTAATTCAAGTGATAAGATCGGCAAACATATTCCAGATGAATATACATTGTGAATAAAAGGAGGAAAACCTTAGAAAAATTAAAACGTGACCGCACTGTGCTGAAAAATAAAAAGTCTTTTTTTTTCTTTGCTGAAAAGATATAGACAAGTAACAGCAAATCCAGGATCTAAAAGCTACTTTGCCCCGCCCAAAGCAAATGCTTAAGACAAATAATTGATAATTCTAAATTCTTCAATTTAATTGATTGAGGAAAAATGAACAATAAATTAAGCGCCGTATCCACTAATCTCACCCCAGCCAAAAGCAATCAGTAGAGACAGTTTTCAAGTTCCGTCCCGAATATTAAAAGCGCATAACAGATCCGTAAGCAGAAACAGATCGGCGAATTACACGACATCATATTAACAAATTCTGGTAGAGAAGAATCAACGAAAGACTACGAAAAAATTACCTCGTATACGGACTTGAATCTGCTAGAGAGGAATTCCAAGATTTATAAGATCGACAAACAGAAAAGTCTGCGGATAAAAAGATGCTCGCTCTAGTACAATAATATCTAGGGTTTTGAAAGAGATGCCAGAGGACTGTGTGCATAACAAGTCATTGAAATAGGTAAGGTCGAGAAATTGGGTGCGTTTGGCACGGGAAGGAGAAAATTCTAGTGAGGATAATGCTGCTATTTCTAATTTAGTTACTTGGTGGGTGGGAGTGTATGTGTCATTTTGTCTATATATTTTAATTAAATATAAGGGTATTTTTATAAATTTATTAAATAGTTATTTAATGACAAATAATCGATCAAGTAATTCGACAAGTGAATATAGCATGACTCTACTAGTAATACTCAACCCTCAATGCTCTATTAATTTCTTGACATTTGTAAAATTTAGGACTCACTTGACCACATATTCTATAGATTTCATTGAACACTATATATGTGATAAGATTTTATTAGACACATTAGAGGAAATCACCTAATAGACTATGTAGAAAAACTGCTCACTTGACCACTTCATTACCCCTTACTCAACACTATTAACTCCCTTATAATTAATTAATTAACTCTTTAAACATTGTGTACTCTCCTAAATATGGTGTATGAGAAGGCGGAGGGAGGAAATCAGAATTAGAAGTATATTCTAGTAAAATATTTTGTTATTCACATCATTAATCTACTAATGTTTTTTTGAGATTCTTCACATTAATTATCGTTTTATTTTATTTTATTACTATATTAATAATAAAATACGTGTTAGAATTATTGAATTTTTTTGCTAAAATTTTTGTCTAAAATTATTGATAAGTGTTAATATGTACGTGTTACCAGTTGCTCACAAAAAATATATATATAAAGAAAAAGTCAAATAAAAAAAAAAGAAATGTTTAGATTTTCACGGGTTAACTCATGAGAAAAAAGGAAAAGTTGGACTATAACCTTATGAGTCTTTCATTCCATCTGACTCTTCATGTCGAGATGAGAATGGAAAATCCTTGATTTGTTTTTAGGAGCGAAGATAGATTAAAATAAGCAATCAAGTCAGTTAATTGGAAAATAGGAAATGAAAAGAAAACTGAAGATTTTTAATTTAGTTAAATTAATTAAGACAGTTAATGTGTTGAGTAAGGGTTAGGGAAGTTGTAAAGTGGGTCTCAAATTTTACAAGTATCAAGAAATTAGTGGGATAGAGTATTGAGGGTTTAGTACTCATAGAGTACTAAAAATTTTCCCCTGGGTGAATTGTGCCACGTTAAGTTTAAAAAATGAATAATAAACTTTTATCAAAAGATAGACATGAGCGTTGCTATTGATATAGTAGTCACCATAAGTGACAGCATTACTCAAAAAGTTCAATTAATGATTTAATTCTTCTTCTTCTTCTTCTTCTTTTTTTTTTTTTTTTGTAAAATCAAAATTTAAGTTTCAATTGATTTTTACGCCTCCACGTCAATTTAATAGGGGGTTGGATACTTGTACCTTATTAGTCTGTTTTTTTGTTTTAAAAAAAGAAAAAAACCTATTCTCATTAAGATTCACGTGATTCAGTACATCAAAAGAAAGGACGAACTCAAGCCAACAAGGAACCTTATTCATTGTACGACCATTGCTATATAAGCTCGCTTTCTTAGCTAAGTTACCCATTAGCCCTCTTACAAATGTGTTGCACTGTGAAGTTATGCACTCCTTTCCACATACTTAAATGTCACGCCCCCGCTAATTTTTACAATATTTTCGAATATCTTATGTTAATTTACAAATTCTGTAACGGAAGCTTTAATTTAAACAGCGGGGACGGACGTGCAGAACAATCCAATTGTATCTTATCTTACAGAATTTAACAGACAAAGCTAATCACATAAACTAACAAATCATTAAACTTTTAAAAAAACATTAAAGCTAAGTTTTTGGAGAAAATATATAAAACACACAAGAAGTTGTATTAATAAATATATTTTATTGATTACTAAAATACACCAAGTTACTAGAAAACTTTTACAGGAAAAGTAGAGTTCAAATCAATATAAAGATTATAAATCACTATTTTCTTATATGTTATAAGATGTAAAAACATATATACTATAGAGGTGAGCATGGAACCATTAAATTCATAGTAGCTTTAAAAGCAAATTTATACTACATGCACAATGCTACTCTATTTCACGAGCACGATTCAACTCCAGGCTTGCCTTACTTTTTAGATGTTATAGCTTCAATCATCTACAAAAATTGTAGTAAAGAAGAGAATGAGTACAAAGTACTCAGTGAGTAAAAAAACCCTTTGATTTACCTTTTATTTGAAAGATTTATTTTCCAAAAAATCATTCCATGCACAAAACTTTTCAATGCATAGATGGGCCCTATCACTAGTTAAACTACTACCCGTGGTGCGCGCAAGAATCATATCAATTCAATTGTGGCCATATATAATTAAGTGGATCCACATTTGAATCTCGGTTGACCCCTACCGGAATTCCAGACAGATCAATACAGATACAGAGTAGATATCACACTAATCGTCGCCCATCTCGGTATCATTAGGTGGCTCCTAGTGTGGCAACATAGTAGAGCAGAACAGATACAGAACGAGTAGAGTAACTAGTGATTCAAAATGCAATATATCAATCTTTTTTTTCAATGTATCAGAATCCATGTTCATTGTTTTAATCAAATACATGCTTAGCAGTTCAAAACATTATCAATGTTAAAAAGGACATCAAAGTGATAGTTACTCACCTCAAAGATTACCCAACATTCTTTATGTAGAAACATACTATTAAAGCTTGGAAATTCCTCATTCAAAGCTATTCTTTAGGTTATAATCTTTCTATATATGGTAATGTGCCTTTTTATAGAGACAAATATGTATTTTGATGAGTTTTTGAGGTATTTTTCCGGCCTACAATAGGCACGGACGATTTTTAGAGCTTTGGGAGAGATGGAGGAGTGGTTAGGTGTTGGGGGAAGATTTGGGGCCTTTAGGCTTATATATAATAGTTGGAATTGAGTTAGTTTTAATAAAATTTGAATTCCATCAATGACATTGTGACACGTTGCACAACCTGACGCCGTACACCTTGCGAGGCTGTGTGGCTCAATGTGGATCATTCATTTATTGCTCGAGAAATTCTTGTACTTTGTATCGCCTTGTAATTAAGTCCCGTACTTTTATTTATGTCAATCAAGTACTACCATCTTTAATTGACCGCAAATCTTGAAGTTTTCCAACGTGATTCAAGCGACAGTTTCCAAATTAATGACTACGAAGCACAATTGGGGGTTAAATTTTCAGGTATGTTACAATCTACCCCCCTTAAATGAATTTCGTCCTCGAAATTCGGTAAACATCGTGGCAATGACTTTTATTTTCAAAAACATAGTACGCAATCAGATCGTCTTTATTTCAGTGAATGGCTTCTGCTACGTACTCTCATTTCTTTTACTATTAAGATCATGTATGGTAATCGAGTTATTAACTCCTTTTTCATACATGAGTTTTCCATACCTTTTCAATATCGAGGTTCATAAATTAATTTTTATCTGTCGTTTTTAACCTCAAATATACCGTAAATTCAAATTCCGGTTAAGCAGACATTCAGAAACTTTAACAATCTAATTATCCGAAATTTTATTCAAACTGTATTCAGAGTGGGTTAAGACTACCCATTTGGTTATTCATCAATGACAATTAACAGAGTTTGATTCCCGAAACTATTTCAAGCTAGTGTTCCATATTTCGTTTTGTTAAGTCAAACGTCAAAATTTCACTTTGAGCTTTAAATCAGAGTGTAATGACTGAGCAAGGCAAGAAGGGAAAGACTAATCGGTTTTTGACAAAGGCGATATTGGCATGAGAAGAGTTAGCATAATAATGAACAATAAAGAACCGAAAAAGAACTGATGTCCCAAGAGATTGAAGGGAAAGCAGACGGAAACATGAAGTCAATTTTACATAAGTTCATTGTCAAGCAAGTAAAATTTTCTAATTGTACAAAAGAAACGTTAGCGATAGATCACAATCCAAGCAATCTCAAAGGTTCTATCAAAATGGTACAAGGTCATGGAATGAAATTATGTAGTGAAAAGCGAAAGTAATAAAAGTAATAGGTGACCAAAGGAGATTTTTGAGATAACAAATAGGCAATCAAATATGAGCAAAAGTAAACGAGAGAAGAAATTCTCCATAAATTTCAATTGCCTTTCAAGGTATTGATATTAACTCATATACCAAAGGTATTTCGAATAATTAAAATATAGGGACATTGGCATGAGGAAGGTTAACGAGGAAAATAGCAAATAGTCAAGAACTACAGAAGAGTTAATGTCCCTTGTAAATCAAGTTGAAGGGAATATGAGCGAAAACATGAAATTCTTTATCAAGCAATGAGTTTTTCGAAGTTGTGAGGAGAACGAGGAGAACTATTACCCTATTACCCATAGGTAATGGTCAAACAATTTCATAAGCTTGATCAAATGGTAACAAAAATATTGGACAAAGACATATAATCAAGTAAAGGCAATAATAGAGGAGCCCAAATGAGATTCCGGGATTTCCAAGAGACAATCAAGGACAGTCAATAATAGATGAGAACAAGAGAAATAAAGCATAAAGGAGGAATAAGTTTCAATTTTATAAAGAACTGATGTCGATTCATATATCAAAGGAAAGTCGTTGCAAACGAGTTTCCATATTATCAAAGAGAATTTTCATGGTTGAGTTATTCTTGAGAATAACACAAAACAAAGCTCAGGATCAAGTGATGGGTTGACAAAATTAAGGTCTCAAAATTAAGAATTTACTAGTACCATTAAACGAGAAATGTTTTCAAGTTCAAATACAAAGCAATATGATTATTATTGACAAATCAAACGCAATGAGTTTGTTAAGAATGCATAGAGCAAAAGGAATAATGTCAATCAATTATAAGCAAAAGTGTTATATTTAAGGAAATATAATTTTCAGGCAATAAATAAGTGTTGAGTCTAGCAGAGAATATTTGAGCGACTCAAATAGTCTTCCTGGATAGATCAGATATAGTCTTCTCAGACAAAAACTGAAAAGATATTATTTCAAGAGCTTTTTCTTTGACAATTCGGAGGTTTAAAATTGTGTCGAGAAGAAATCATGTTCAGTAATGTAAATTATTGGTTTAAAGAGCATTGAGAATATTGTTTAAAGAAAGTGTTTCAAGTTACATTGAAATAATATGTGAAAGTCTGTTGGAACACAATAATGAAGGAGGCAATGACCAAATTAAAGGGCATTATAAGGAGCGATATTTCATACTTCAAAATGTAGGCATATTTGTATACTTCCTTGGAGTATTCAAATTTGGCAAATCAAAATTCTTGATTTGAAAAATATTGGTAATCTCAAGAGTTCCTCAATAGTTCGATGAATCTTGTGATGGATGGCGATTCTTGATAATTTAAGGGGCCGAATCGCATTCAAAAGAAGTCAGATTCGGCAAAACAAGAGCAAGTGTTTTAGTATACATTGAAACGATGTATAAAGATTTATTGGACATAACTATGAGAGAGGCAATTGATCAAATCAAAGAGTATACATATTGAGCAATCTTTCATTATTCGAGTTTAGGCAAGCTTATAATTTGCCTTAGAGTATTTAATAATCAATAAAAATCACTGGTCAAACAATAATTCAAACAAAGTTGGGAAATTGAATTCAAATCTCTTGCTATGTCTTTGCTACATTTACTTTTCAAATATTTAATCAAGAGATCAAAATACTTAGTTTAGTAATTCAAAACAATTCTATCAATCTAGTAGTCAAGACAATTTCATTAGTTCATTGGGTAAATTCATTCCAATTAAATGGGCAAATTCTTAATGGTCCATGAGTTTAATTCAGGGCTCAAACTTTGTCAATCATCTTCTTAACAGGTACTTTCGTTAAATCTTTTGGATAAATCTCAATAAATGAAACTTATAATATCATAAAATAGACATCCATTTATTTCTTTATTTGCCCTAAATAGTACTTTAGTAAGTTGATCAAAATGGAAATTTTTTCAACCATTATATTCAATGACAAAATTTGATGCGTATGTAGGCGGTTTTATAACATAGCCAAAAGTTAAAATTTCAAGAATCAATAACGGAATTAGCACAAAATTCAAAAGTCAAGTTTGAACAAGAAAATATTAAAAACCGAGCTAAGTTTGGATGTAGAATGGCCAAAAATTTCAAGAGTCAATAGCAAGGTCAAAGCACAAATTCAAAATCAAGTTTAAGGAAGAAGAATATTGAAATTTGGGTTAAATTTGGGTGCAAAAGACCAAAGAAAAATTTTCAATAGTAATTATGTGAAAGACGTAGAGTTTGTGGTATAAAGGAACTTTGAATAAGTCTTTCGGGTTAATATAGAAGAAACCATTAAATTTAGAGACCCAATTGCAATTTTTCAAAAAAATCTACAACTTTGGATTGATTTGAACGAAGTCAAGAAGATCAGGGACTTGGCCAAAAAATTTCAAAAAATCTGGCCAGCGCACCCTTTAGGGGCAGTGCACCCGCCCAAAGCCGCGGTGTGCCCGCACTGGGCCAAAATTTTCTGTTGGCCGCGGCTGCACCGCGGAATGCTTGCCGAGGGCGGCCGCGGGCTTGTGCGGCAACACAGTGACAATTTTTTTCCGGCCAACATCAAATATTTGCTTAGCATTTCAAAACATCATCAATGTTAAAAAGGACATTAAAGTGATAGTTACTCACCTCAAAGATTACCCAACATTCCTTATGTAGTAAAGTATTATTAAAGCTTGGAAATTCCTCATTCAAAGCTATTCTTTAGGTTATAATCTTTCTATATATGGTAAGGTACCTTTTTCTATAGACAAATATATTTTTTGATGAGTTTTTGAGGTAGTTTTCCGGCCTACAATAGGCATGGGCGATTTTTGGAGCTTCAGAAGAGATGGAGGAGTGGTTGGGTGTTAGGGGAAGATTGGGGGCCTTTAGGTCTATATATAATAGTTGGAATTGTGTTAGTTTTAATAAAATTTGAATTCCACCAATGACATTACGACACGTGGCACAACTTGAAGCAATACACCTTACAAGGCTGTGTGGCTCAATGTGGATCATTCATTTATTGCTCGAGAAATCCTTGTACTTTGTGTCGCCTTGTAATTAAGTCCCTGTACTTTTATTTATGTCAATCAAGAACTATCATCTTTAATTAACCGCAAATCTTAAAATCTTCCAACGTGATTCAAACGATAGTTCATAATTGGGGGTTAAATTTTCACGGATGTTACATTAAAGCATCTCAATGCATAGTCATTGAATAAATTAACAATTAACAAAAAATATTTATCTGGCACATTAAATGCTTGACGTTGTCATGGAGAATGTCATCTCATGACATTGTCCATGATAATATCAAGTATTAATTTATCTAATTAAAAAATTTCTCTATTTTTTTTCAAAATCTCTAATAATAACTTGACAAATATACAATGTGGACATTGTTGTATTGGAGGATTTTTTAAATATAATGACAATATCCTTTGACACATATACACCTAAGACATTCTACTTTGGCTTTGTATTGAAGACGCTTTTAGAATCCATTTCAATAATGACGTTGGATAAGCCCAAAAAATGAAGCCATCTCAAAGTTTCTCATAAGTCCAAAACCGTCTACTTCTTTATGTTGCATATAACATCACATGAAATCTCCTTTGTCATCTCTAAGGAAAGAGCCAATGACTATTCGACCTTCTGTGACAAGAATAGTTGCATCAACGTTACATTTCAAGAGACGAGTTGGCAGCCTCTTCCAGTGCTTAACAATGATGGTAACATAATTGGTAGTAGCTGCACTTCGCCTCACTTCTTGCCAATCAAGGACATCGAATAATCTATTGCTAATGTATGTAGTTTATATGCTTCCAAAACAGACTATGGTTCTTTCTCAATCTCTGTCGTCTCTTTACTATCTAACATATCGAAGAACCAATCTTTAAAGCATTACCCACGAAATCTGCACAGCTTTATTAATTACTATTGAATAGTGTATGTAATATCCCGCAAAATTCTAAAAAATAAATTAAACAACGTAGTCTTTATTTTGACAATAATTGAATAATTACTTGAATTGTATTGGGAGATTACAAGTTTGTCACTCAAGATCGGAAGACAAAGTAAGAATGTGGTTCTTAAGTAACATGAATCACAGAACAATGACTTAATTACAAGACAACGTAAGGTATAAGGATTTCCTGAGCAATAAATGGGTGAACCATAGTTGGCCACATCGCTCATTCCAAACAAACGGTGCCAAATCGCGCCATATGTTATGTTCTGATTGGTAGAACTCAAAGAAGTACTAAAAACAATTGAATCCCAACAACTATAAAAAAGGCAGAGGAATAAGAATACTCACAAGTTTCCCCAAACGCCCCTATCTATCTCAAAGTATCAAAATTCGTCTAAAAACATTGTAGAGAAAAAAACAGCCCTAAAAACCCACTATATACTTAGTTTTACATTTGGAAAAGACTTCTTTTCATATATATGAAGATTCCAACTTAAAGAACAACTTTGATTGAGGAATATTAAGGCTTTAGAGGCATTTTTCCTCTTAGAATTATTTAAGGAATCTTTGGATAATTAAAACGTGAGTAACACGTGTTTTGGCTCTCCCGTTTTGAAACTAATGCTTCCCTTAAATTGCTTTAGCATTCGATACTTGATTGTGTACAATTACTTTGGATAAATGATTATTTCTTGCTCTTAGGCATCGTTAGTAGTGCTATCTACCCATTTTGCCTTAATGTGTGGTAATCTCTATAGTATTATGACCATACTATGTGATCGTAGTCATTTTAAATCATTGAATCCTGTAAGCTTACGGGTATAGGCTAAACTAGTGATAGCCCAACTTGTGCATATAATGATTCTCTTTGTGTATAAAAGCGATTTCTCTTACTTTATTTTGCATGAGCCAATACATGTTATTATTCACTGAATACTTTGTACTCACTCCCATTTCTTCCAATCTTGTAGATGATCTAACGTAAGATATTTGCCAAGCAAGCCGAGAGTTGGAGCATGCCCCACGGATGGAAATAGAAATTTTCATGTAGAGGGAACGATCTTTGGAGCTATGAGAATATACTTTAGCCCATCTCTATATATATATATATATTTGTGGGTTACCATATATAAGACAAAAAATAATTTGTTCGTTTTGTACGTTTCGTCCTCCCTATTCGTATAAAAGCTTCCTCTCAAGAATTTATTAACTAGTATAAATAGTGGGGGCATGACAGGGTAATTTATACCTAACATCCACAACCTTTAATTTTCCTTATGTGGGTCATCAACCTTCGAAAAATCCCTAGTTTAGCCTCTGATGACAAAAACTATCAAATTTGTCTGTTAAAATCAAGGGCATTTTTGGTGTAATATAAAAAATTAATATTTTAATTTAAACAATAAAAAAATAAAAAAAAAGAAAAAGTAAAAAAAGAGCCCCCTTGCGCTGCCGGAAATGGTAATAAGGGGAGAGACTCATGGGAGCAGGAGATGCTTGCTGCTGTAAATGGCAGCAAGTAGGGTAGGCATTAAAGAGTAAACGGGTCAGCCGCGGTGTGTAAAATGGATAACTAGACTCAGGTCGAGTCAGTTTTGGGTTGCACTCATTCAACCCAGTCAACCCATGTAAACTCGACTTAGGAAACCCGAGTCGGGTTTGACCTGATTTAACACGATTTATATATTTTTTCCCCAATGAAATCGTGTTTGATAATTGCTTTTCATTTTAGCCATTTGACAATTTCAATTTTACTCAGATTCAATACACATAGAACTCTCACAACTCTCTGTTAGTCACTTACAAGAACCCTAGACTCTCAATTCCAAATTTCTAATTTCCTTTACTGCCAGTTTTCCATCCATTCCAATCTGCCGCTACGTTGCTTGCTTGCCTGTGCCGCTGTCCCGTTGCTGTTGGTGCTGCTCTTCTAACTGCTGCCTCGTGACGTGCGCTGCTGAATGCCTGCCTGCCTCTACGCACGACTCCACTGCTGCAGCACCCACTACTATTGGAGTCCTCCTCCCAGTCTTGTCTTTCAAGCATCAACAAAAGATGGGAAACTCGTTTACCATTTTCTCAACACTTACACTTTTAGTAAATACATCGTGCTTAATTCGGCTTGTGTTGTTAATATTGACCAAAAAGCAAGAAAATGTATACTTGGATTAGATTTGGGAGATTGAAATGTAAAGCAAGAGCCGTCTGGAATACTACTGCAAGTATACAACTATGGATGCTAGTGTAGCTAGGCCTATTTTAGGGTTAAAAAGATGTTGTTGGGCCTGTTGGGCTATTGGGCTTGGTTTGGCCTATTTGGGATATTTATTAATTTCTTTTATGGGGCTGGCTGGGGCAGACCCAAAACCTCAAATTCGACTCAACCCGAGGTTGAGCCGGATCAGCCCGGTTTCAAACTCCTCAACCCAAATCATTGTCAAGTCGGGTTCAGGTTGGCCTAAACATAGAAGAGAGACCCCCCCTCTGCTGCCATTTCTGGCAGGGCTTTAGCTGCTGGAAATGGCAGAATTTCTACCATTTCCGGTAGCTAGCAGAAGGGAACTCCTCTATTTTTTTCTTTTTATTTTTATTTTTTAAAATTAAAATATTATTTTTTATATTATACCAAAAATGCCCCCCGACTTTAACGGACGAATTTGACGGTTTCCGCCATCAGCTACTAAATTAGGGATTTCTTTAAAGGTTGAGAACTCACAGAAAGAAAATTAAATGTTAGGGAAATAATCTATAAATACTTGAAAGGTAATGGACGTTAGGTGTAAATTACCTTATTGAATATCAAAAGATATATGCAAGTTTGAGAATGATGACATATGAACTTTCCCTTCCATTTAAAAGAATACAACAATAAAAGCAATATAGCAAACTAAGCAAAGGTATAAAGAAACGCATGTATGCAAATTGTTTTTTCAAAATTAGTTGGAAGTTACTTTCAACCACACATTTATATGTTAAAACAATCTTACACGTAAGTTATAGCGTGTAGCATATAGCATCGTTAACCATACAAGATATTAGATCCCCAAGCATATAGCATTGTTAACATGATCAAAACACATGTATACAAAGTTATCTTCACACTATATTTTCTTGTTTTAATCTAGTTTATTTTTTAGTGTTCTTTTTTCCTCTTAAATCATATACCTTGTTGATACTCGTAGTCCTTATAGAGGATATTTTAAAAAAAAAAAAAAAATCTATACATATATTTTTACATCTAATAAAAAGGTAATCGCCGAATATAAGGATGTTTGCCTAAAACGTGACTCCTTTGCAAACTCATTTTAATGAGTTTTAATTAAAAATAAAGAGAATAGGTGAGGTTAGATTGTACAGATTTGTGTAGTATATGCGAATTCTATTAAATATGTAGATGTGATTGATTTAATCAATTTTTATTTTAAAATAGAATTGATTTGTAATATGGATTAACTATTTCAACACTTGTGCTAACCACAATAAGTATATATATTTGTATTTAAACTCGAGAATCTTTTTCCAAAACCTCCGTTAGCTCTTGTTATAAAACCCCCACTATGTATGGCATGTATAAGTGCACGCTTTAAAATACACATGGTGTACATTTATAGAGGTTTTTAAAAAATTCCCTTCAAAGCTTGTTTCTCTAGAAATTTCATGTACCAATAGGTCATTTTCATTTTTCTTTCGGTAAATCATCAGTAACAATTCAGGTTCCATCCCCCCCTTCCCCCCCACCCCCCCGCCGGGGAAATCAATCCAAAGCGAAACCCTAGACTGGCCGGGAAACCCCGCTATTTCTACCAATATTACGTTTTACGACCACGCGTTCATTAATCGGAGACGAAGAGAGTCTATGTCGACGTCGGGGCAGCAGCAGTTCCGGTACACTCAGACGCCATCAAAGGTTCTCCATATTCGGAATCTGCCGTGGGAGTGCACGGAAGAAGAGCTGATCGAGCTATGCAGACCCTTCGGCAAGATCGTTAATACCAAATGCAACGTCGGCGCCAATCGCAATCAAGCCTTCGTCGAATTTGTATGCATTTTCTTGAATTTTCTTGCACATTAGTTTAGCTATTCTTGGCGAATCAATTGGGAAGTAGGAAAAGCTCGTATACAACAGAAATAAAATCGTAATTCTTCCTGTTTATGCAGCCACCTAAGTTTCTTAACGCCAGCCCTATGGCGCAAGTGCACAAAATTGAAGTTGGTACTTGGTCATGTCATTGGACAAAAATCAGGAACAAAACTATGACAATGAGTTTGACCTAATTGCACAGAAGAGAATACAATGATAGACCGATATTTGTTTTGTTTTTATCCAAATGCAGTTTCCGGTTGCTGATTACACCTGTTTGCATTACCTGGCAGCTTTATATTGATGGATGCTTCATTTTTGGTTATCTTTTTCAGGTTGATCTTAATCAGGCAATTAACATGGTTACTTATTATGCTTCATCATCAGAACCTGCACAGGTTCGCGGCAAAACTGTTTATATCCAGTACTCAAATAGGCATGAAATTGTCAACAATAAAAGTCCTGGAGATGTTCCAGGCAATGTCCTACTTGTTACAATTGAGGGAGTTGAAGCTGGTGATGTCAGCATCGATGTCATTCACTTGGTATATGAGATTTTTATGCACGGTCAATGGTTTCGTGAATGAAATTTGTCTTCATTTGTTTCCGACCACAGTTTAGAGATGTCTAGCATGGTCTAGCTTTCTATATATTATTATGTGATTACTGGTTATCGCTATTGATTGGAAATAATTGTTACTGACAAGTCTTAGCTGGGGGTATCTTCTCTTGATTGACAAATGTATCTGATAATTCTGATAGTGAAGCTTTAGTTTCTCTGGCTGCTAACCATTCGCCATTTGACCAACTTCCTCATAGCGTAGGACCTTAGACATTTATTTTTTTACTGCTGATTAAGTTGGTTGCAGTATAGTCTTGTGGAAAGTTCAATTATCAGATGCAATTTGATTAGTTCCATATAAATGGCACCTACTTTGGATTATGTTGATTTTGACTGAAATTGGTTGAATCACAGATGGTCCTTGTTTATAATCTTTTGTTGGAGACAATCTGGATTTATTGTCGTGTGCATCATATTGCTTTATAAGGTCTACTTCCTTGCTCACAATTTTTGCACTTGTATATGGAGGGTTTTCTTGCTCATGCTTTTTCCCCTGTTATCATCTAATGTACTGTTATATTCTGAACATCTTTTTAATGCATACTTCAGGTATTTTCCGCTTTTGGTTTTGTGCACAAGATTGCTACTTTTGAAAAGGCTGCTGGTTTTCAGGTAAGGTCATGAAATTGCATAGAAGGTGGATATGGGTACTAAGGTGCTGTTCCTTCAGGCAGCTAGGTGTAAGCCTCAAGGCAAATTGAGGCACAAGTATCACCAATGGCAGCAAACTTAAATCAAAAAATTACAAAATGTTACCAAAGTAAATTTATAGCTAGAAAAAATAAAGGGGGAAAGAAACTGATGACCCTAAATAAAAGATCAGGTTCCCAGCCCTTCTTTTAGTCCCGACGCTGATAAGGGGAGAG
Organism: Nyctanthes arbor-tristis; assembly: GCA_963692815.1. Taxonomy (NCBI): domain Eukaryota; kingdom Viridiplantae; phylum Streptophyta; class Magnoliopsida; order Lamiales; family Oleaceae; genus Nyctanthes; species Nyctanthes arbor-tristis. Next base: position 69,211 of record CAVNYN010219621.1, read on the forward strand.
AAATTGTACTCTCACTTTTGGCATAGCAGGTCCTTTGAGTAGAACATGGCCATAGGGGTGGATACCACTACTAGTTGTAGAAAGATCTCATGTGTGAATCCACCAGTGGATCTATTAGTCCATATATATATATATATAATATACTCCAGCATGAATATGAGAAGCAGAGAGGGAAATTTGAGAAATAAAAAGAATCAACGTTAGAGAGGAGAATCATGTAAAACGGGAAAAAAAAATATGTAGCACCTAATTTCCGTCAGAGTTTTTAAACCACCAGTTGACACATTGCTAGATTTTGGTGAAGATTTGGTTGTCTGAGCTTTTCGAAAACGGTGAGCATGCTGGGTAACGTGGCAGGATCGTTTAGGTTTTTCATTATTTTGTCAAACAAGAAAAAGATTTTTGTGCCGTTGCATTTTCCCCCTATGGGTGTTATCTTGATGTAGTGGCGATCTTGACAGGCATTAATTCAGTACAGTGATGTTCAGACTGCTACTACGGCGAGGGACTCATTGGACGGCAGGAGTATACCTAGGCATGTATCTTTTTGGTTTCTTTGCACGGTTGATTGTTTCTCAATGTCTGCTCCTTTCATTCCAATTATCTGTATTTTCAATGCTTCCACTAGACAGGGATTCTCATTAGTGTGTATTGTGTGTTTCAACTATTTCAACTTTCAGATACCTTCTTCCGGTTCATGTCAATGAATGCCATTTGCGCATCTCGTACTCTGCACACGCCGATTTGAATATTAAGTTTCAATCTCATAGAAGCAGGTAACATATAAATTACTCATTTACTTCTCAATGTTTGTGACTATTGTATCTCGTTGGTTTCTTTTTGTATAACTTTATGATTTTGTTCTGTTTTTCTTCATATGCCAGCTTTCTTAATTCTGATAAAAGGGTCTTGCGAATTGACGTATGTGCTTTTTGTCATTTAGGGTTTAGTGAAGCTCAGCAGCTATAACACAGATGTGTTTTTTCATGGCCTCTTAGTAATTTCTTCATCTTTTAATATTAGTTATTTTTTTAAATTATATATTACCTTTATTAGATTTACTTCCAGTGTAGCTTTCAAAGTTTATTTAACTGCTCAAATTGTTGGCCATAATTTTACTCTCTGTGTAGAAGACAATTCATTTAACATCCTTAATACCCCAGTTCTAACGCAGCCTATAGGTTGTTTCTTGATAATCTTGAATAAGCTCATATTCCTTTATCTGTATCAGTGGAATCAAAGTCTTGTTCTATGTTAGTCTTCTGGCTAAGCAGCTCACAGCCATGAATAATTCTTTCATGCGATGTTGTTTTCTGAGGGCCCTCTTTGGTGGTGAGTTCTTGTTGAGGCTCTTACTAAAGTTGACAACACTAGTCAGCAAACCTTGAGCTGGGGCGTTTGTTAGATCAGATTACAACCCTGGGAGCTACATTCACTGAAACAAGTATCTTATAGTTCTTACATATAGCTTGAGGAAGTCATATCTCTGAATGAAAATTTGTGTGCAGGTGGTTACTGAATGGAATCATTAGTTTCTTAGAAATGGCTATGTTAAAACGTCTTCTACATTTTCTCTTTAATATATATTTTTTGGCTCTGTAAACGTCTTCTACATTTTCTCTTTAATATATATTGTCCCACGGACCACCTTGTTTATTGTTTTACTTCACGTGATGACATGAATGATTGTATGTTTCACATTGTTAGACAAAAATGTTATCCATTTTCTGCTCTTAATATGGCCTACTCAAACTGCATATAGATCTGCTTGTTGTCAATTTGCTTCTTGATTGATGTTGGTAAATCAAATTTTCGTAGTTCAACTACTAGCTTGCAAGTGGCATGAAGTTTGGGACTTCTTGTTTACAAGAAATCGAACCGTCACAGCGAATAAATGTTTGTTTGACACATGGTTCTTGTTTTTGGCTTCATCCTGCAGGGATTATACAAATCCTTATCTTCCCGTTAATCCTACTGCGATGGAAGGTTTTGTTCAGGTGTGTGTGTGTCAACTGTAATATATGATAACCAGTTTTATTGCATGGACAAGGACAAATATTAACACGAAACTTTATTCAGCCTGTTGTAGGTCCAGATGGAAAGAAAAAGGAATTTGAGAGTAATGTACTTCTTGCATCCATTGAGAACATGCTATATGCAGTCACTGTGGATGTTCTTCACACGGTATATTGTAGTAATCATTGTTTTACACATACAACTGTATCAGACAATTTGAGATCACTCAATAACTGCTAATTTAACCAGGTGTTCTCTGCATTTGGTACTGTTCAAAAGATTGCCATATTTGAGAAGAATGGTGGAACGCAGGCACTCGTTCAATATCCTGGTAAGCTGCTGGCTACACATGCCCCTCCCAACACCCCCTCCCCCGGGAAATAAAAAATAAAAAATAGACCTGGTGGTAGCTAGGAAAGAAAGCTGAAGTGGACAGAAGAAAATAAAAGCAAATATGTGTAGCTACACAAAAAAACACACACAAAAACCCTGGTGGGAGGAAATAAAGGCTGAAATGGACGGAAGAAAATCAGAGCAAATATGAGTAGCTTCTTCACTTGCATATGGACCACGATGTTTGCCACATGTAGAGGATAGGTACTGTGGGAAAAACCTGCCCCACTTTCCAATTATTCGTGAACGATTACAAATTCCACACCCCCAGTATCTCGTGTTTATCTAACTCGTGGTTGTCATTCTTGAGTGGAGGCTGTTCATGTCCTAATTTTTTGTTTTTTCCAATGTTACTTATATTAGTTATTAGTTCTGTCTGCATCAAAATGGGATCCCCATATTGAACATTTTATCTCATACAACATAATATTTTCCATCTGGTAGATTGGTTATCTCAAAGATTAGACATCAGATATCTCAAATATTTTCAACCCCCAGCAGATTAGTGTTCTAACATCAGATTTGAGATGGAGGGGGAGTGGTAGTGACTATTGGACCTACTCTGTTGTATATTCGGATGTCGTCCTAATTCACTAATTTGAGGTGCTTTACTTACAGATATCACAACTGCCGCTGTTGCGAAAGATGCATTAGAGGGTCATTGCATATATGATGGTGGCTATTGTAAGCTTCATCTATCATACTCTCGTCATACTGATCTCAATGTAAAGGTATAAATATGTGCTTTTGAGTTATATGTCTTGCGAGAAATAGACGTAAAGGCTTCTTTACTGCAAAATGGGTTTGTCCTTAATCAGAAAATGATTCTCTCCTTGAATGTGTTTTTGACAATTTTTCCCCTCTCACCTGATATCCACTTTTTACGTCTTAATAACAGAAGTGATTGGTCATGCTTGTGTAGGCATACAGTGACAAAAGTAGAGATTACACCATTCCTGAATCAGTTGCAATGCATCAATCTCCGGGCATCCCTGCTCCTGCTTCAAGTTGGCAGCAGAATCATTCTGCTGGAGCTTCTGTAGTCCCTGGAGTTAATTTTGCTTCTGGGGGTGCTTTATCTGTTCAATCTCCCGTGACCCCCACATCCTCATGGAGCCCAGCCGTCCAGACGGGAGGACCGACAACCTTTGTGTCGTCCCCTTGCTCATTTCCTGGTCAAACGTATGCTTCAGCTCCAGTCCCTGCTTATGCCTCTGCGGCAATTCCACCTCCGGGTTCATCTGCACTTGCTCAAACCAACCATATTGCTTCAGGTGCTCTGCCGATGAGTGTAACTCAGCCTTTGCACCAGTCAAACGTGTTACCTGGTGGGTTTTTACCACCCGGTCCACCTCCTCAATATGCACCATGAATTGTATCTTTTTGTTCTGAAATTTTCTTTCATCGTGGTCGGCGATCTCCCCGTCTACACAGGAATCGTGTGTTTAGTAATTGATTTTGTGATGCTTCAGGGTGCTTCTATTGTCAAACAGTGCAAGTGATGATCTTCAAGTTCATTTCTTATTTTTTTGCACACTGAAAGATGGCGTTCTTCTTTTTTTTTTTTTTTTTTTTAATTTTTATTTTTAACTCATTTTATCGTCGCGTGACTTTGATATGGATGCATTAGTAGCATTAAAGCATGATTAGTGTTTGGAAAAAAAGAAAAAAAAAACCTATATTTAGGTTCTCCTTGATACACCTAAATAATGTTGATGGCTGTTGGGTGTGTGAGTTTTATTGGATATGAAAAATGTAAAAGGTAAATTTGGTCCTTCATTTAAGGAGTCTCCATTACATTTTCCTCCAGCACTAATAATGCTTTTTGGTAAGGCTAGAGGTGACGCGTTCACATCATTTGTAACTATTTTGCTCTTTTTTTTTTATGCTTAAAATGCATGAATAACTATTTATTTAAAAGATGATGATTATTGTTATTTTCTTTTGTACTTAAATGAGTTTATAAGAGCCCTTTGAGGCATAAATGGGGTTTTACCGTTTATTGAAACTGTAACCCGTTGGAAAAGTCCATGAATATAACTGGTACCATTTAGGTATAAAGCCACTTGAAAGTTTATGCTGACAAATTGAGGAAAGAGTCCTATAAACAAAGTGTTTGGCAACTATTCGTATTATAATTTGGATTATAATCTGTTACGTGACATTATTTTATTGGTTGCTTTTTGTAAAAAGTAAAAGATTGCGGTTTAACTTTTAATTTTTGACTTTTTGAAAAAAGTGAAACTAATGAAATGATGTTGTGTGACAGATTATAATCTAGATTATAATCTGGGTGAGCTGTCAAACACCCTGAAAATGTTTTACAAAACAGAATGAACCATCTTGTTTTGGGTACAAAATCAGATCTGATATCTTTGAAATAAAAGTCGTGTGATGTAACTTTTTCCACCATGAGGACAATTTATTTTTGTCTCAATAATAATGTGACACACCACCAAAATAAAAGTTTTGGCCATTGGCTTTATGCCATTGGCTTTATATCTATTTTGTTTAGAAATGCCATTTGGAGAGTGAGAACTTTTGGAAAATTCTCCACATGTAAATCATTTTAAGGTAGGAAAAAGCACTGATCCCATAACAAATAAAATGATGAATCATTATGTATCACGTTAATAATAGATGTAGAAATAACAGCCTTTTGTTTAAGTGGTTCTTGATTCACAGAATGAGTAAAGGTGTAAAGATAATTAAAAAAAATGAATAAAAGTTTGGTTAGTCCCAGTGTGCAAAATTGGACAAGGAAGAAAGGACGATCAATCAATTGTACTGTTCAATGTTGCACACTAAAACGTGCCCCTATTAAAAAGGGAGGAAAATATCTAAACATCACAAAAGAATTTTTTCAGCAGAAGCTATCCTGCATGAATTTTACAAATTCCTGAAAATCTATCCTTCCATCTCCATTTTCATCAAAAACCCTAATCATTCTCCTGCAGTTCTCCATATCCGATCCTTCACTATATCCCAGACCACAAAGAACCACTTGCAACTCTTCTGCGTCAATGAATCCATCTCTCTTCCCATCAAACACATCAAATGCTTCTTTTACTTCATCCAAACCAGGATTTTTCTCTTCAAACATATTCGAAATATCATTCGAGTTGAACCTTGCGGGAAGATTTCCTTCATCCGGGCTGCAAGAAAATCCTATGCTTGTTAAAACAAACTCCATCTCTCCCCTGCTCAAACTTTCATCAGCTGCCTTCTCTTTCAAGAAAGACTGCTGGTTGGGGAGGTCCTCAACTTTCAAATTTTTTGACTCGGACTGGATGGAAGAAGAATAACTTGTTATGAAGAAACTGTTAATTCTTTTGAATATGTGCGCTAGAAAGAATTCAAACAATCCGAGTATCAAGATTGAAAGAGGAAGTGTATTTAGGGATATGCCGATCTCTACGGGTAATTTATTCATATGTGTGAGAGACATGGCTAACAATTTCCTGATTCAATACCTCTCAAGAAAACAGGGGTTACAGCTCTAAAAAGTTTCAATTCTCACATAAAGATGGAAGAACAATTGGATTAAAATCTTGGGTAATAATCTGGGATTTCTGGAGATGGTATGAGGGAATTCCGTGGTGTTTATATAGGGGGTAAAGAATTGCCTTTCAAAGGTGACGAAGTTTCTTGGACGGCACATTTGGCCCATGGGAGAAGGACTTGGAAAATACATGGGAAATTGGGAAGGAAATTTCTTTGAAAGTGTTTTCTCAACGGAAATTGCAATATTGGTCCCAACCTATCGCTTTAATAACATGTTTGCCCTCATAGTTTAAGTAGAGTAATTTGACCCACAACTTCTCATTTATATTTTCTAAGTAGAGATAAATACTTAAGTATTGTTACTTCTTTCAAATTATTATATTCAAATTCAAATTATCATATCCCCGTCCATCCTTCCGTTTTGAGTCATAGTAGCTTCTCAATTTGTAGGGATTTTGAGTTACTTGTGTTTCTATGAGTCTCCATGTATGGTTTATCAAAACACAAAAATTGTTTTTCTAACTGTAAGAGTTTTGCTATTTGAACAAAATGACTAAAAAAAAAAAATGATTGCGCTGGTAATCAATTTGCTCTAGGAGACCAACTTGCAATTGGAGGACTAGATTTGGGACCAGATTTGGCAGTTTTTTCATGACTTTGTAGGAATTGTCAGGGATTCTTTATAATACTAATAGAATATGTTGTCGAGTGTTGACCGTTGGACTCGCACAGGACGGAAACTTCAGCAGTGGGAATTAGGAACTCCTAGAAATTGCCATGGCAGCCGCCTTGCAATAATAACGATGATAATAATAACGATAATAATAATACTATTACTCCCCGTTTCAAAAAAAAAAAAAGAAAAATTAATAATAATATTCTCTCTGTCCCACGAAGATAGTCCACTATTTCGTTTTCTTCTGTCCCACAAAGATAGTTCAATCATATTAGGCATGTATGTAATTTTTTATTTTCAAGTTTACCCTACTTAATTATCCATATCAAATACCAAGGTAGGAAAATGTTGGTAAAATGTTGTGAGAACCAAGCTATGTAAATTCGTTCTTGGCAATGTGAAAAGTCTATTTATCTTCCCTAAAGCCACTCACCTAACTTGTCCATATAATAAAGGAAGGCAATGGGCACCATCTCCGATTTCAAGTGAAACCTATTTTGTGTGTTCATTTTCCTTGAATTCAAATTTGAGTAGAAAATTTTTGCATAATTTCCAACTGCCAGAAATTGAGTTTTCGTTTTAGGTTTTCAAGTTTCTGTAGACATTTCATCATGCCGATAGCTGGATAAGGAAAATGAATTGGAATATTACTGGACAAATTATAAATAAATGCACTCTCCCTAATCCCACACATTTTAGAAATTGGCAATCTGGAAAGTTGCAAGGGACGTAGTTGATAAAGAATTTCAAGGTAATTCATTAACTTTACAAAAGGGTAACAATGGAAATTACATGTAAAATTAATTGTTCCAACTAAATTAACAACCATTTATTCGTCCCAGCGAAATTACCTATTAGCCTATCTTTGTGGGACCGAGTGAGTAATAATAATCACACATGTGACATGACAAAAAAAAAGTAAGGCAATGTTCTCTTCGTGACTCAATTTTCAATTTTCAAATTTTAAGTTCATTTTTAGTTTTTTGTTTTCAATGTCTATATTCAAATTTCTGAAAACATGTTTATTTTGTTATTTTGGATTTCTCAGAAGAAAAAACAAGAAGACGTGTTCTAGTTGGGATTTTGAGAAATGACTTGTTTGAAACACTATTAGCGACTTGCTTGTTAAGTATACAAAATCATCAGCTGCCAATATATTATTTATAAAGATTAACATGTAAATATTTTGTTTGGGTTTTCTCGTAAAATAATGAAATTCAAAACAAATAAATAAATTAACTTCATTATAACGGGAAATATTAAAAAAATCAAATATATAAACGAATTGCAAAATTGTGATTGTAGAGGATAATTCAGACAAGAAAAAAAAACAGTATTCAATACTTCATGCTATTCATGATTAAATGCTAATAGACTAAATAAATTTAAGTTGGAAATTATTCTAATAATAAAATAAATTAAGAGAGTCATCAATGTCTACTTGAGTAATTATTCCACATTTGGGTAGTAATTTGATCCCTAATTTGTCCTAATGGTGAAACTTACCACACTAATACTTATTTATTCAGGATAATGCATAGTCATCTCAATGAGGAGGTAAATAAAGAGAGAAAAAGGAGTAGAATTTGACACATGTAGTCGAATTTGGGCCACAAATTTTAACAATACTGGGATAGAAAAGTGGAAGAATCACATGAATAAGAAAACAAACTATTTTCCACGTTTTCAAAATTTCAACCAATTAGGATAGAAAACACAGAAAATGATCGTTTTCGGTATTCTTTGAAAAGTTTTTACCTGTTTTTAAAAATGTGTATTTGGAAACATGTAAGTAAACGCGTTTTCAGTGTTCTCGAAAACTAAAAACTAAAAACAAACTGAAAATGGTAAAGAGAACAGATCCTAAGGAATTCCAGCGAAAAAGTAGTAAAGTAGAAAAAAAATTCTTGAAATCCACCAATGAACAATACAAAAATTTAAAATCCACCAAAGATTTGGAATAAAACTCTCCAAGTTTTTTCCCCCTTTCGAATCCACAAAAGTTTATTCAATGAATATCGGAATGAATAAAAAGGGTAGGAAATAATTAAAATCCTAATAGAATGCAGTATTTGTTCCTACGCCAAATAAAAATTAAATAAACGAAAGTTGCTAGCGTGTTAATGTAACACCAAAAAAATTCCAAAGATTGGTGTTTTTCCACGGAGTCTATGAATTAAGATATTGGACTGGATTTTTTTTCCTTGCAGCGCCCCCTTCGAAGTATTTTTGACAATTAGTTTATAGGAAAATTTTTAAAAACCTCTAGGAGGTTTTGTAACAAAACCTTGTTAAGGGAAAAATCTCACATCGACTAAATATAAAAATATAAATTAATATTTAAGTGTTTGAGCTACTCCTCTTAATAGGTTGACTTTTTGAGATGGAATCTCAATTCTTAATACCGCTCCGCGTGTATAGATGAAGGCCAAGTATATTTCATACAAGTTAAATACAAGTAGTGTTCATCTACACATACCACACAGGATGAGTCCCAGGAATTTTGAAAAGAGACTCTTTAGTTTACATGCACATACTCATAGAAATATTTGTAGGAAAATGTTGTTCTTCTTTGTCCATTCTTCCGCCTTCACATAGGACAGATGCGTAGTAGTAGTAATAATAATAAAAGAAAAATGTCATTCTCCCGTGTCCATTTTGACATGTAAAGAGACGATGTATATTCTTATAGCACTTCATATTATCGTAAAGCGCAACTGAAATTTATTTATTAATTGTTAAACATAAATGACGAGTAACATCAAAACTGAAATGAAGCGTAACCACGACGGAGAAAAAACATACTACATATTCTTATTAGATAAAGATTCTTATACTCGACAATTGTGTTCCATCATGATTTATGTTGCAAAACAACGTGATATTACAACGTGATATTTCAACAAGAAAATATGGGATAAACATAATAATGGAAACTTTTTGATTTAAGCATTAATTAATCACTAATAGCCTGATTCTGGGGGAGGAGGAGGGGGAGAAGCATAAACATAACCAGATCTATCATTAAAATTTGGTCCAGCTTCTACGTAGTCTAATTCAATCAATCCCCTTGAATTTCCCTGTAAATCACCACAAGAAAAATTGACATATTAACCAAAAAAACGTGATAAAAAAAAAAGTTGGGTTTATGTCAAAAACATTAAAAAATTCGGTATAAATCAATGTCGTACTAAATGAAACGAAACTAGTAACTAGAAAAATCGATACCTCTTCGAAATGGTCGTCATGAGCATTATTTCCATGGATGGAAGTTGCCATCAGCGGTCTTCCAAGTCCTATAGAACAAGAGAAACAATTTATGACAACTGAAAACCACTTCGTAAATACGACGAACCACATAGGGTCTAATCTTCTGTTTTCTTTTGCTCAACTGCAGATTAAACTAATATATATATATATATAGATATATATGTTCGTTTTGTTTCTCGGGATCGAGTTGTGCTTAATCGCTAATGACATTCGAAAACGCAGACTGAGGAGAAGTTAGAGGATCATTACCATGAGAGAAAGAGAAAGACAGCATTACAAGAATGGACATAAGAAGAAGAGTGTTGGAACAAAATCGCGCCATGTTCTGATCTGAATTCTTAAGTAGTTCGGCTAATGGCTTGGGATCCGATAATGGCCGTGTGGACTTTGTATTTATACTAAAGATTCCAACTACGAAAGTCCCATGATCATTCGTGTATAAATACACAACTCCGGTTTTTTAATAATTCAATAGCTGCTGTTCAAGTACTATCAATTTGTGGTGTCTCTGACTCACTGTGCTGTGAAAAAAAAAATTTCTATCCATGCATGTTAACTTCTTACAGAATTACAAAGAAAATAATTGTAAGGAATATCTCCATAACTACTCGACTTTTAGGGATTTTCTATGTCTTGCATACTTATGTGACGACTCTGTGTGCGACATTTCCTAATCATTTACCAACAAATGGTATTTTTTCCTTAACATAAGCTTGTTTCGACTTTCGAGTGCAAGTCGAGATTTCAGATTTTTTACTTACTCATATGATCATGTCTATTTTTGTTAGTCATATGATCATGTCTATTATCGTATATTGATTTTTGTTCTATATGAGATTTCTGTAACATATTATGACGCACAAAGATATGAAGCGTGCCCTTTCTTTTGTTGCTATGCTGCCAATATGTGAGCTTTACACTAGCCAGTGGAACTCAAATTGGTAACTCCAGCCTTTTGACAATGGCAAACACCTTTACAGATTAAAAAGTTAAATCTTTTCCTAATATATTTGCAAGTTGGGCAATTGTTTTCCGATTCACTATTATTATTATTATTACTATTATTATTATTATTATTATTATTATTATTATTATTATTATTATTATTATATATTTTGTGACAGCCAGTTACTAGCGCTGGTTTGAAACCTCGCTTATGCAGTTCTACGTGCAAAAAATTTCAAATACTCTTAAAAATACTTAAAACTCAGTATTGAGACACGTATATCCAATCCAATAAGTTTCTATATATTGTATTATATTATATTATATTATATTATAACACAATACTTCAAAGTGCTACTGACTACATAGATTGCTTTTGACTTTCTGAGTTATTTATTACAGCGTTAATGTTCTAATGTGTGATTTGAAGTGATACAAAGTATTTTCCTTTTTGATAGATAGGATTATAGTAAACGATGCAATCACCGACACCTCGACTCACTCATATTTTACGTAGTTTAACGCAAACCCAAAAAAAAAAATAAATAAATAAAATAAAAATCGCAAATTCATATACTATTTGCTAAACATAAAAATATTGTGTTGCAAATTCACACACACACGTTATATATATATATATATATATATATCATCACTTCTTCACAGCATTGAGAATGCAAAAAAGCCAATAATAAAGCAAGAGTTGACTTAGCTCCAAATCCAATAATCTTATTGTACCTCTGGTTTGAGAAAAAGGATATCAGTTTAAACAAAAATAATACATGACACGATATTAGTTTAATTTTACTGTACCTATTAGTGAGTTACACTACTTAAACAAAAAGTGGTATAAAAATTTAAATAAAATTGAGACGTAACATAATTTTATTTTTCAACACATCAAACCACTTTTACATCAATAGTAATTACATGCGTCACATTTCCTTTTTGTAACACTTTTTGTCTCTATCTATATCCAAGTGGAATTATTCCTAGTTTAAACTTCAATCCACTCTTCTAAAAAAGGTTAAAAAGCATGAAAAATCATTAAAATCATATCTTGAGTTTACGCAGCTTAAACTTGACAATGTAGTGTAAATATGATAAAATATAATCATCCTGTAATAAAACGTAACATATAGAATACATACTTTTTGAGTTTAAACGCACCTAAGTGTTATTTTCGAAAACACAAATTTTAATTCCATAAATAAATGATAAAACTAAAATCTAATTAATTAAAGATCATGTGAAGCTTAATTAGTTGGCTTCCACCAAAGTAACATCTGCGATGTAACTAACTGGAATTGCACTCTTGGTCCGCTAGACAATTTCTAATGATAATAAAAGTCAATTAATTAATAAATTTGACATTGATAACTTCCGAATTAGATCATTTGAACATCTATTTAAAAGCCAACAACTACACTCTGATTTTACAATCACTTTCATGGCTTTAAGAACCACAAGTATGAATACCATATTGATTTTGAGTAAAAAACGATACATCAACTAAAAACTCACCAATTCTGCTCAAGCTCTCATCACTATTTCATATACATGTACATGAACCGAAAACTCACCAATTTAAACGATCTCTTTCAGATTAACAACACATCTAATTTGAATTCCACAATGGTCATCTAATCCTAAGTCAACAAGATATTACCGTAATGTACTCCAGATCTTCATCCAGTCCAGTTTCCTCTGTGTTCTACAAAACTCCTCTACTCTCTGCTTTATGAGCTCTCATGGAAGTTCAATGACCTTGACAATGCTGCTGGATTGGCTTGTAAAACTGTAGAGGTTTCAGGAACTTGAGTTTTCTCGTCGTCCTTTGATTGCTTTCGGAAGGCCTTGAAGAGACCTCGTCCACCAACAGAACCGACGACTGATTCTTTCTTTATACCAAATGATGCACATATGGAACTACTCCTTGCAGCTTCACCGGGGTCATTAATTCGCAGTGTTTTTGGAACCCATAAGCACTTGTCTGAATTACTCTCTTTTTGTGTCTTTTGTGTATCACCAGTGGCTGGCTTTAACATGCTGTCATCCCGAGAGTGCTTCCCCAAAGTTAGGGAATCAGGACCAGAGCCCGAAGGCGTGTGGTTATTTGATGCAGTTGGTGAGACCAGCCATGAAACATTCCAAAAGCCAGGGACTACACAACTCCAATATGGTGCCGTAGGATAAAACAGCATAGGAAAACTATTAGAGCCATAGGTAGATGGAGATACTGGAGCACTCCATTGAATTGAATTCCACGGGTAAGGGAATAAAGCTCCTGATGATACGCTTATGTAATCATTCCAGTTATCTGTATATCCACAAGGGTCCGAAATTCCTATTTCTTTAGGCTCATGGGAATCATTTCTTGAGCAGTTTTGACTTGTTTTATCAGCAATACTCAAAACAGAAGCGACTGACTCACATGGGGGTGTATCCGAATTAAAAGCAAGAACATTGCCATTGGAATTCAAAGTCAGGCGCTGAATTCCATTTGGGAGATCAACTCGGGCATTCTGAGGTGCTTCTGGTACTGCTGGACGACGGAAATGAGCAGCCACATTCTTGCTTTTACGGCGGCCTGCACCTACGGGTACATTCCTAATGGTTCCACCGGCAGTCCAATATCTCTGACACTTCTTGCAGAAGTGCCGAGGCTGGTTAACATTGCAGTTATTGAAATAACAGAATTTCGTGTCCTCGACTACAGCGAGGGCATGGAAGTATCTTGTCGGGCTTCTTCAGTGTCTTTTCTTGGGAGGTACTTGTCTCACTCGGGTTGTCCTTGGTTTTTGTGGTTTCTAGTGTTTCAGCACCAGTATCAGAAGACTGAGTCTTTGGATCCTCATTTGTCAGACTCGGATTAGCATTTTTTGATTCCCCCGGAATCAATAGTTGTTCTCCATCATTCACATCATTATTCTCTTGTTTTTTACCTGATAAATCCTGCATGCACATAAATTCCTGATGAGGGAAGAAAAAACATGGGTTCGATTTATAATTTTAGCAATGTTTCAAAAACCATTCATTTGTTACTGAAATGGGAACATATAAGCAGAACTCTGTTGCTAGTCTTTTTCTTTTTTGCTCTGTGATCAACTTGTTACACGATGTAATCATTAGTATGTAAACTCGAACACAGGCTTCAGAGCTGTAATTCCTAATTATGAACATCTTCAATGAAGCGAGATTTCACTGTCCCTGTAATCCACACATGAAATGACGAAATCACTTCACTTGTCCCTGCAGGACAACAGTGTCCAACATTCGAGACCCGATAACATAGGATAGGAGATTTTAGCCTATTTGAAAATGTCCAATAAACAGCATAAATTTGCACTGAGCACATGAATTTCCTAAATTTCAATCCGTAAAAAGTATACTTTCAATTTCTGTTGTGTGGATAAAAACGAAAAAGAAAAACCCTAATCAAATTTTAAACCAAACCAATGTATAAGTCAACAAATTCTTGAAAGGAAAACAATTCAGAATCAACATCAAATTCATTATTATCCATAAAATTCTTATATCATTTCAAATAATGAGAAGCCACTAAAACAAGAATTCATTATCTTTTATACATATACCTTAGTTGATTCTTGCTCTGCTGCATCTGTGTTCAAACTCCTATTTTCAGCAACAGTATCTGATAAACAGGGACGATCTTGTACTGAACTATCATCATCAGCAACATCACTAGATTGAACACAATCAGTTGCAGCTTCTTCAGCCGTCTCCACCCCCACCGCCGCCACGGTACGAGTCTCCGGCAGTCGAATGGTCTTCCCAAACAGCTTTATCTTTGGGTCCTTGGCTTCAGACATTTCTCTTCACGACAATCCAGAAACCCATAAATTTGCTTAGAATAAACAGAGCAAAACAAGAAAACCACAACAAACAACTACAGCTCGAGGGTTCTCTTTGTTCTGTTGAATGTTCGGGACAACATGCGAAAAATACAGGTGAAAAAAATTGACTAACTAGGTGGGCATATCCGAGTCAGCAAGAAAAAGTAAATTCTCAGCCACAAATTCTCTGTGGGCTTTCAAGATTGTCTTCCTCTCTGACCTTTTTGATTCTTTATGCTAAAGTGGATTATCCATTTGGCAAAATTACAGTTAGGATCTCCAACTTCTCGGATATGTACTATTTAGGATGTCAACATTTTAACTGCTGAAGCTTTCCTTTATCTTCAACTTTGACGAGTACTCCATTTTTTTTCCAATTAAATTAAAAAGGATATTTTTGCCTTTAATCAAACAAGGAAGAACTTTTTTTAACCCAACAAGGAAGAAAACTTTAGTAAAAAATAGAAAACAAAAATAAAAGAAAATACTAAATTAGTCAAAGTCTAAGATAAACACATTACATATTTGTTCTTATCTCTTTTTTTGTTGCGCTCTTATCTTTTACCATCCATCTATACAAAACCATCTTTGAGGATGTTTTATGTCTAGATAATCTATCACCATATTTTTCCATTAATATCAAGTATTTGTTAAGGCTTATATGTCCAAGAGAAAACAAACAAATCCTTTTGTGGTCCTCTATATGGACTTTTCTATAAGGAAATGTTAACGAGATAATAAACTAACAATAGTAATAATGAGTTGCGTGAGAAGAGGGAGGAGAAAAGGTTATGGTGATATTATATAACACTTCTTCACAGAAAAAAAATTCAAAAATTGAAGAAGTCCGAGATCGATTATGCAAAAATAGATTAGCCTATGACCAATTTGCCACATCTTAAATAGATTACACCTCTAGGCCAGTAATTTACTTTCCACACTATTATTCTCTCCTCACGTTTTCTTAAAAGTCACCTAACTTTTTAGTAGGGTCCAGTTCAATGCCGAATATTGTATTTTTGTGGGTGTTTTTATTTTTGATAGTCTTGACACTCAAGAGTAACGTTCCACAAAATTTGAAGAGTGCCATAGTTATATTTTTTATAATGATTGAATAATTACACGAAGTTGCATCAACTATATCATGCGGTTAATAAATTTTTACTCAAATAATACCTAAAATAAAAATGCAGTATTTGATTAGTATGATTCAAAAACATAATAACAGCATTGTAAAATCACATTAAGTAAAGAGACTCTATAAGTAATAAATGGATGAACCATAAGAAGACACTTGTACACTAAGAAAACAATCACACGAATAAAAATTGAGAAACACTTGGCATGATCCTTGTTGGCAAAAGGCTCTTAAACCTCTAATTGTACTCATCTTTATTGGCTAATCTCAAAATTATCTAGGGACACTTGGCTTGATTTCATAGGTGTAACTTAAGATTTTTCCCCAAAAAAACCTAAGAAATCTGTCAATAAATAGAAAGGGCCATAGAAGACCAAGTATAACTCACCAAAACACTCATTTTGCACTTGAAAAATGCCCCTCATATATAGGAAGCATCCAACTTAAAGTACCATTTTGATTGAGAAATATCAAGATTTTTAAGGTACTTTTCCACCTAGAATTATCTAAGAAATCTTTGGAAAAAAGGACAAAGAGGTGAGTAACAAATGTTTTGGTTCTCTTAAACTTTCATGAGTTTTAAGATGAAAATGAATTGTGATGCAATGTTATGCCAAAAAAAATTAATTTATTGTATTTGAATCACTAGTTAATGTTTTACTCATCTTATATTGGCTTTACATTGTTTTGTTTCCATGCTATGAGTCATCTAATGATTCTAAGATAGGTGATGATTAGTATGGTGTATTGCTTTGTATTTGTATTACTCTTTGCTTGAAATTCCAGTAATGGTCAACCGGGAATTTGATGTGGATCCACTGGAACATATATAGCCATGATTGAATTGGCATTGAATAACATGAATGCGCTATGGTTAGTAGTTTAACTAGTGATTGGGCCTTCTTGTGTATCTAAAGATTTGTGCATTCCATATTTTCTTTAACTTGTGATTAAAAATGATTTTTTGTAGCAAAGAGGTGAATCAAAAGATTATGTTACTCACTGGGTACATTGTACTCACTCTATTTCTTACCATTTTGTAGATGTTCAACCGTAAAATATGTGAAAGGCAGGCTAAAAATTGGAGTATGTTTTCGGACCGAAGTAGAATGTTGCATGTAGTAGAGAAAGATCTGTGGAGTTACTATAAAGATGCCCCGTGATTGCTAATGTACTTAGGAACAACTTATGAACTCAACATTTTTTGTGCTTACTCCCACGCCCATTTTTACCATGATAAGTTCATGATGGATAAACCTATATTCTATTTCTAATCTAGTAGTCTAACAAGAAGATAATAGTTGTAAGAATAAATATAAACATAGGTATATACATATATATATGGAAAACTTTGCATGTAATATAAAAATGAAAAGATGGCTTTTGTATTGGTTGGAGGCCTATTTTTCAATGTAATGATTTCCAATCACTTGACTCGCCCGGTCAAGCAATGAAATGTACTTATTCATATTGCTAGTCGTGTGTTCTTTACACTTTTTTGTAACTTAGTTATAATTATGCGAAGTGTTTTTGTATGAAAAGCAAATGAAGAAATAAGAAACCAACTCAACTTCTTGATGTTGGCAATGATAATAAAGGTTACAAGTATTTCAAACTTTGCAAAGAAATTCGGTAATTAATTATAAGGCTATTCCAGTTTCCCATCCCCAAAGAAGAGTTTATGAAACTATATAATAACATTACAATGACTCCATATAAAAATAAACAACTTTTTAGTTTTGTACATCTCGTTCCTTGTTATTAGTATCAAGAAGAAGAAATATATAAAATAAAAGCTTCCGCGAATTATTATAAGCAACTCAATGAATAATATTGAATAATATAACGGGGGTGCGACATCAAGAATTAAAAAGTCACATGTCTATTCAAATATTCTAATTTAATAATAAATTGAATTCTCTAAATTCATGTATTAGTTCTTCTTTTTAGCAATAAGACGGAGAATGGTACTAGTGAAGTACTCAAATATTGTTTGTGGATAGCAATGCGAAGTGCTAACATAGCTCCTGATAGTGTTAGACATGCATGATTAACGAAAGACTAAGAAGTAGTACTCCAATTTTAGTAATTACTACATACGTTAAGAAAGGTAAAATCCGCTTATTGAATGGCTTAAATGAAGTTACATAAGAGATATAATTCAGTTTAATTTTAGAATCGCTTAATGTGCATGATAGTTGATGTAATAATTTATAATATAAATGATCTAAGGTTTTTTACACCTAGCATCCCCAACCTTGCACGTTTTTAAAGATTACGTTTTCAACTTTTATTTTTTCTTCTGTATGTCTACAACTTTTAAAGAAATCCCAATTTCATCTTTGATAATGGAAACCGTCAAATTCACTCTTTAAGATTAGGGGCATTTTCTATAACAAACAAAAAATTAAAATAATTTAATTAAAAAAAAAGAAAAACAAAAGGGGAGAGTCCCCCCTACCTGCCATTTTCGACAGCTAAAGTAGCTGTGCTTATTGCTGGAAATGGCAGCAAGCATGGGGGGAGACTCCCCCCCCTATTGCTGCCTTTTCAGGCTGCTCCATTTCCTGCAGCTAACCCTTTAATTGCCAGAAATAGCATAAATGTGGGACTTTCCCCCACATTTTTCATTTTTTTAAATTTTTTAAAATTAAAATATTAATTTTTTTATGTTACCACAAAAGCTCTTGATCTTAATGTGTGAATTTGATGGTTTCCATCACTAAGGATGAAATTGGGGATTTTTTTAAAGTTTGAGGACGTACGGACGGAAAAATAAAAGTTGGGGATGTAATTCGTAAAAAGTGATAATTTGGGAACGCTAGGTGGAAAAAAACCCAATAATCAGAACGCGAATTTGTGTAATTATAGATCACCTCTTTATCTGTAAGGCTGTGACGATAAAATGAGTATGCTGATAAGTTATGTATCATAGACAAATAATTTTTCCTTTTTCTTCTAGTAGCAAATGAACTGTCTCGCCCGGAATTTGTACAGTAGTACTTATTGCATTTGAAACTTTGTGTCAAACAAATAAGTCGCCGAGATACAAATTCTGGTTCATGGAGTTCCTAATTGATGATCATAAAATAACACAAAAGAAAATAATAATAATGATAAAAAAAGAAAAAAAAAAAAAAGAGGAAGAAGAAGAGGGAACTATCACACGTACAAGTCCACCCAATCAGTTCATATCGGGTTGGGTTTTTCAATATGGGATATAGGTTGAGCTGGATCTGAATGTTCAAATTGTAATCGGGTACTATTGAATTGAATTGGCTTAGGATTGCACATATTCGTATTAGCCCTACACAATCTAACTAATTAATTAAATTAAAGGGTTTTTTAGATAAAAACCTCATTCTTTAATAGAGGTTTGAGAAGTGTTTGAAATTATTAGCAAAACTACCCTGCTCAATTGGAAAATTACCCCTACCAAGTTTAATTACTTTAAATTCTTTATTAAAATTAATTATTATTTTTTATTAATAATATTACTATAATTATAATTTTAATTATTATAATAATTATTAAATAATGAATTTCCAACGAACTGCCACCACATCACCATTGCCGCCGCTAACTCACTGTTGTAAAAAAAATAGTAACAAAACCGCAAAGAAAAAAAACCCCAACACATCGTAACCACAAAAAATAAATAAATAAGTAAGAAAACACCCAAAAATCATAAAGATTGGTAATAACCCGATAACATAAAAATCATGTTAACAATGTTACCATTACAATTCAAGATTTCAAAAAACAATGTTAGCGTTACAATTCAAGGTAAAAAAAATAATAACGCTATCATTACAACGAAAGTAAAAACAACATAATAACAAATAACAAACGGCAAAACGGGAAAAATAAATTACATAGTAACAATTCAATAAAGTATAATGTTAACATGAAACAAACCCAATAAATGGTAACAAAATTTGAAATATGGTAACATGATAAGAAAAAAAAACTATTGTAAAACAAATCGTAACCAAAACAAATCGTAACCAAAAAGTTAACAAAAATGAATTACAAAAATTTCTATGATCATCCAAAAATTGGTGTGAAAACAAGGGAAACAGAATATCAAAAGATTTCCTTAGTAATCCAAAATTAGTGCAAAAATCAAGAGAAATCACACACAAAAAAAGCAAATCTTAAATATTAATAGAGGTGCAGAGGCGGCGAGTAGTTTGGGTAGTGTTGCAATCGTGGTTGGTCGGTTGGTGGCGCTTAGATGGATTGGAGTGGTGGGTGGAGAGAGATGATGAGGGAAGCGGTCAGAGGGAAACGTGGTGGTGGTGGTGGCGGCGGCGGCAATGACTGCGGCTAGTAGATGGAGAAACGTAATCTAAATGAACCCTAAGAGTTTTAATAAAGTATATATATAAATTTAATAATAATAAACATTTAATAATCTTAAAAATTTTTAAAAACATAAATATTCAAGAAGGTATATCTACAAACTAAAATGGTATAATTGCAATTAGTTTTGATTTACAGTGTAAAATAAAGTGTACAATTAAAAAATGATATATATTCTCTAATTATCTCTAAATTAAAATAATAATAAGAAAAAGAACTGTAATTTTAAACTGCAAAATATATTTCACTTGTGCCTTACACATGTAGAGTTTTAGAAAAATTTCATACATAAAATAGAGTGTAATTGTGTTTGGTATGAGTGATATCTCAAAGAAACTAAAATACACAATATGCATGCAGTTAGCTGCATTTTACACTGCTTAGCAGTATGTAATGGATTCTCTATTTTATACTTTAAATATTTTCAAGATTACGTGTCAACTCATGTATAATTCACATTACATATGTTAATGTTAAAAAAAATAAATAAAACTGTAGATTGTATTTATGAGACTTTATTTTAATAATGAGCACATATAAGTATTTCATATATACAATTAGGAGAAGTAATTAAAAGATATTTTATTGGTAATGTGTACATTGAACAAAGAAAATTTAGGTCAAAATTTATTGTCTAGTGGAGTCCATCATTATAGGTCTCAATTACAAAATTTGACTCTCTGCACTGTGCAATTTACATTAAAACTAAAGAATTATTAGCAGAATTTCAAACTGGAATTACAGAATGCATCCACGTCCTACAATTTGCGGTTAGATAAATGAAATCAAAGATCATTAAGAAATGCCACCTAATAGAAAGTTAAAGTACATGTAATCTTTAGTAATTTAAATATTAAAGAAATATGTATAAACATCCATTTAACCTATAGAAAAATAACCAAATATCATTGCTTTATATCAATAGTGGAAGAGATTAATAGGAATGTATAACAATTTTTCTAACAAAATGACCTTAGAGATTAATAGGAATGTATAACGTCCTGATGCGGCGCTTGGCTGGCAGAAAAGTGGCCACCCAATTCCAATTTTAACATTCTGATGCAGATAATTGATGGGCCTACCTTTTGAAATTTAAAACACAAAACCCACCTATCCCCACCTAATAAACCCGATCCCCAGTTGCTGCCGCGAAACCCACCTCCACCTTCCCCCTCCCAAAAGACTAACGCTTGCCTGGCCGGTGACCGTCGACAGAAAAGCTAGCGCCGGAGAGAACGGAAGCTGTGTCGGTGCACCACCCCCTACTTTTCTAGAACACCCACAGGCCCAAGCAGCCCCAATTTCTCTTATGGCCCTCCATTCCCACGAACTAGAATTCCAGCCGAGCTTTACGACCAACCGTCGACGGAGAAGCGCTCGCCGGACCATCAGAAGCTCCACCGCCGCCGCCAGCTGGGGACCCTGTCGACTCTCAAATGTGGCAGCCTCCGACGGACTCAGGTAACTCGGTTTTACCTGCTGATGATAGGAATTGAAGATGGTATTTCCTTGAGGTTGGAGAATTTTAGATGGAAATTTGATGATTTTTCTGTGTGTTAGTAGCTTCTGGGCTGGGTGTTAGAATTTCATGGTCTGTGAGAGTTCGTTTCCACTTACATTTGTTATTAGTTATTACAAAATGGGCATCTGGACGAGTTACCACATGCACCCCCTCATGTAGCTCGTAATTTTTGAAAAATCAAGAAAGATCGGAGTGAAAAGCAGTAGCTTCCAAGTTTGGTGGTTCTTGGATGGAAATTAAAAACTACTTAGTTAGATGGTTCGATTTATTCTATCTAAAAAGAAGTACGCATAACTTGTTTGTGTGGGATTGCTTTATGTTATCCTTAATTATGCTGTGCCATTGGGCAAATGGGTAGCAATATGACCAAGCATTCAACTTTACACTCAAGAAAGCAATAGAATCAACACGAGAGTGAATGTCATGAAATTTAGCAGGACATGAATCTCCTAAATATACTAGGAAAGTTTACATTCACATAGGGTACTTTAATAATTCAAGTGTTCTAATAAAACATGAAACTCGATATGAGATGCAATTGGAGTGAATAAATTTTACTTGTAGAGTTGCATGTCTAGTTGTATATCCGAAAACCATGAGTGAGAAACGGTGTACAGTTCGTATTGGTTGACTTTGCTGTATTCGTGGGTGTGAAGCATTTGATATCAAGATGCGCACACACTTACTTATGTTTAATTTTTTATTAAATGATGATAATGGAAGTTGTATGTAATTAGGCTTTTTGGTTAATGGAAATTATGTGTAATTAGTCTTTCTGATGGTTTAGTGGTTTGGTATGAATTTCATGATTCTAGACATGCACATTTTAAATGCAATTTTATCCCTTTAATATATTACATGCAATTTTTTCTTATTTATTTTGTTTTTGCTAATAAATTATATCTATTGAAATGGATTTTTGATGATAAAGTTGTTCTATCTTGAGTATAGATTTCTTCTTGTTGTAAACTTTGCTTCTCTTTAAAGTGTTGGAACAATATTGGGTAGGCTTAAAAAAGATTCTCTTTAAAATGCTAGTACGATCGATGTTGGTTGAGCATAAAAAGAATTAATTTCTTTAAGATGCCTTTTCATTTGAAAATACGGAAAAACGTGACTTTCTTATGTGATGCACACATAGTCAACATGCTTTAAGTGGTTATTGATTATTGACATGGTTCTAAGATAAAGTAAACACATTATTTAGAGCTTACAAGAAGTTTAGGAGGACATAATTATTGATCATTAAATTTGAGCAACACAAATTTTATAATGGTTATATATTATTTTAAATGAATTTGATAAATTCACTTTGAAATTTTCACTGTTTATCCATGGTATATCTGTTAAAATGGCACTTTTTTAGTTCTTACTAAAATTATCAAGTTGAAAGTCCCATGGCCGGACCTGAATATAGGCCCAACAAGTAGCCACTTAGGGCCCAAAAATTCAAGGGGCCCATCCTGCTTTTTTTTTTTTTTAAATTCTGCAGACCAAACTTGAGATCCATCAAGCTGGGCCCAAATTTCAGAAATTAACAAACAAAACTTGAAAGCCCAACTGCCCAAGTAAAATCATGTTTTTGAACCCAAATAAATAAAAAACAAACAAACAAAAAATTTCTGCGGAACAAACGAATCACAGCAGCGACCGAGAGCCTTCTGCCTTCACAATCAAACTTCACGGGCCCTGCATCAACGGTCACCGGACACCGGTCGCTGCCTCGCCGGAGCTGGAAACAAACCTCCGTCTGATAATCTCTAGAATCTAGAAGTTAAACTCACAAATTACAATTTGCAAGATTAGGGTTTTTCTAATCAATTACAAGTTGATTACAATTAATTAAATAATAGGTAGTTTATGTCTGTATGCAAATCAGCAAATGTGGGGTACAGACGGTAGTAATGCTTAAAATTTTTATGTCAGTATGTGCATACAAATAATGTAGTTGTGGATCTTGTGGTCCTTTATTGTCGGGTTATGGGTGTTTGCTTTTCTCTTTATGTTTCTGTCTACTAACTTTTTTATCAATATTTTTAGCCTTTTAGGTATTTGACATAATGACTTAATAAATACAAACTGACAAAGTGATAAACGACAATGTTGGGATGATTAAGGCAATGAATGAGCTTACTTTAACTATAATGAAATTATTACAATATTATATTAGATTACATCTTTAGGCCAATTTTTATATAGAACTATAGGTTTTTTTTTTTTTTTTGGGGAAAAGAAACTTTCATTCTTATCATTATCTCGTTTTGATCCCTCTAACCCATGGGTCCAGTGATAATTACAAGGGAAAGAAACAACAAAAGAAGTAAGACTATGGGCTATTCTATTCCTATCTTTAGGAATATGATAGCACGTACCACATCTGCTTCCAATCAATAATTCTCGAACTTCTCTAATAAGTGGTGTGTATGAAGCAAACGATTCTTCTTTATCAAGGCATTCCACCACTTGCAACGCGTCCGGCTCTACTCGAGCCACCTCTAATCCTTCAGCTCGAGCTAACTCCAGCCCCTTCTTGATCCTCCAGGCCTCAGCCATCAAAGAATTTGTCACCCCTCTCCGGCGGCATGCAAAGGCGCCAAAAATCACTCATTCTTCATCCCTGAATATTCCTACCATTCTCAGGCACCCTTCTGCCTCTTTAATGGCCACATATGTGGCTAATATGAGTCCCTGCCCTCGTCCGCCTCCATTCCTCCACACCTTCGGTTGGCTTACCGTCCGACTCATTGTCAAACGCAGCTCATATCGATGGATTTTTTTGGTAGGCTCCAGTTGAATAAGAACAGCATCGCGCTCACAGCCTGGTATTGTAGATAGTCCTCCATGTTTATGTTGATTTCGCGACTTCCAAATCAGCCATACAGCCATGCAGATAACTTTGAAATTCTCTGTCTGAACCTCCTTTTGTATACTTCAGGGATACTCTCCAAATTCCAAGCCCCTGCCGTAGTGGATTGCTTCTCTCATGTGCTCCCAATAGCCGAGCTCCTTCCATACCTTTGTGGCCCAGTCACATTGAATAAACACAGACAAATCTGTCTCGTAAGCATTGCAACGTGGGCATCTCAAGTCATTATCCATTTTCCTACGTCCCAGATTTGAATTTGTTGGTATAGCTTTGCTCATCAAGCGCCATATGAAATGTTTGACTCGTGGCAAGACCTTGAGGTGCCATAAACATCCCCAATTCCTCTCCTCAAGTCCACTTTGGCTCTCTGCATCTGGGCGCCTAGCATTCATCATTAGGCGATAGCCACTCCGAACCGCATAACCCCCCATCCATTGTCAGATCCCATATTAGTAAATCATCTTGGCTTCGACCAATTGGCATTGATAGGATTCTCTGATGGCCTACCTGCCAAAACACATTTTCAACAACATCCATCTTCCTTTCTCCTTGCTCTAAGATCAACTCACTGACCCTATTGTATAAGTGTGGATTATTCAATTTATGCATTCCTTTTTTTCTTGCTCAATTGATTTAGCAAACTAGTCTATTTTGAATTAGTTTTCCTTATATGTCTTATTGTTAAATAGATTTACCTTGTATTAGTTTATTAAAATTACTTTATTGGATTTTAAAAGCAGTGCTCTATTTGTTTTTACAAATATCAGAGATTGTGTTAGTTTATTATTGTATTTTGCTCTAATGGTAAAATTATAAGGTACTTTTTGATTTTTAAAATATTGTTGCCTTATCGGCATATTCATTTCCAATATTGTTTTTGTCTTATCTGAATATTAGTTTTACTTAATGCATTGTTGTTGCCTTGCCGGCATATTATTATTTTTTGGGATTTTAGTGAATTCTTTGCCTAACTTTATTTTTGTTCAACATGAATAATTGGTTTGTTTGGACGATAACTATTACTTTTAGTTTTTCAGTGTTATTTTAGTTAAGTATTTGAGATAAGTTAGAGAGCGATAGGCCTATTTTTTGAAATTCGCTTAGTGGCTTTTGAGCACATGTCCGGCCCTGCTGCCACACCTGGGAGTCGAAAGGGTCACAAACTGGTGGCGGTGGCGTAGCTTCTAATGGTTTGACGAGCCCTTCTCCGTCGACGGCTAGTCGTGAAGCTTTGTCGGAAATCCAGTTCGCAAGAATGAAGTGCGATAACAGAAATTATGGCTGCTTGGACTGGCGGGTGTTGTCGAAAAGTAGGTGAGGTGGGTACGCCGGCGTAGCTTCTATTCTCTTCGGCGTTAGCTTTTCATTCGAAGGTCTCCGGCCGGGCAATCGCTTGTTTTTTTAGAAGGGGAAGGGAGTCGGGGTGGGTTTCGTGGGAGGTAGGGATAGAAGCAGAAATTGGGAATCCGGTCTTGGGTGGGAGTGGCTAGGTTTTGGGTTTTAAATTTCGAAAGGTGGGTCCGATCAATTATCTGCATCAGAATGTTAAAATTGGAATTAAGGGGCCGCTTTTTTGCCATTCGGGCGCCACATCAGGACATTCTCTCCGCGTGTGGGAGAATGGTCTTTTTGTTCGAAAAATTGGAATACATAATAAATATTAAGACTTTATAAAAAGGTATGTTTAAAAAAATAACTAGTATGTTTACTATTTGAAATAATAAAAAGTAGAAATAGTTTATAGAACATACGGCCGTAGAGAATCTTATTGTCTCCCGCCGATTAATCTTTTATTTCAATATTCACGCTCATAACACAAGAACTAGTGTACAAACCATGTCAAAAAACTGAATATCCAACTATCGAAATACCATGTTTAATTGAACACATATGCCATATAAATCGAGAGTCTTGTAGTTAGTTCCATAAAACTTACATTATAAATGAACATTGTCGCAAAATATAAATGAGTCATACACTTATTTTAATAAATATATATAAACATTTGTAATGATGAAACTGCAAATACTTCACCATAAAACTTAATACAAAATAAAAAAATTAACTTAAATTCGAGAAACTTGAAGAAAATAATCAATCATTCTTAATTCTTCGTAAATTGTCGCTTTTATCAACCTTACATAAATCATCATAATTTGACAAACATTTAAAGTAATAATATAAATATCTAAGTTACACAGTTTAATGTTCTTAAAAATTATATTAACTTCACAAAGTCTAAAATATTAATATCAATTCTTTTTTATTAGATTTTTTAACACGTATGTCATCAGAGTAGCTATTCAGATCAGTAGCATTTGTGCAATGTACATAATGAACCACCAACAAATAATAATTGAAATATAACAATAATTCTAGAGTGACAATGAAATTAGGATACACACATGCAATAACTCAAGTCAACAATTTTATTTAAGCACTAAAATATGGGACTTATTTCAACTAATACAAATTTTGAAAATGTCTTTAAATACAATATTTGCAGTAGTAGAATTATTTGATTCACATTATTATTAATAATTTGCATTAATATTCTTAGTCAAGAACACAAAACTCATTTCATATAATAGAAAATTTGGGAGGCTAGTATTTGGGGATGATATTTGATTTGAAGAAGCAAATCAAATAAGTTAGATTTAGAAAATTATATTTAATTAGAACCCCTTGTACGCGATAGATTCATTGTAGCGTAAACGTGAACTCAGCCATAACTTTCAATATTGATTCGATCATTGACCCGGTGACTGTACAAGATTAATGAGTTTTTGATTCAATTGGTATGTCATTGATAACTCTATTACCGATTCAAGTATATTTGGTTAATAGTAATATTTTTTTTAAGTGAAAACACGCAAAAATAGTAATATAAATGAAAATTGTAAAATAAAAAAATTGTTAGCATAATGGTTTAAAGCTACTCTTAACATTTAGATTATGAGTTCAATCATTCAGCATTAGAGTTGTAACAATATTTTTATAAAAAGTGACAACATGACGGATCTTATAAGGGTTTTGATTTAAGAAATTATCTTTAATTGCAATTCTTTGTACGCAATAGAGTTGTTGTAGCATAAAAATTAATTCAACTATATTTTTCAATACCATATACGCGAGAATTGTGATATATAAATGAAAGTTATTAAAAAAAATGAAAACAGTTAGCACGATGATTTAAAAGCTACTTATTGACATGTATGTAATGAGTTCAATCATTTTCTATTGAATTTGTAAAAATATTTTCATGAAAAATGACAAGAAGCCATACCTTACACTATTTTTGATTTAAGAAATTATCTTTGATTCCAATTTATTATGCGCAATAGGGTCTTTGTAGCGTTGACATGAAATTGAATATAGTTTTCAATATTAACTCCTGACCCGTGATCTGTTTCTTGTTCAACCGGTTAGTCATTGTTAACTCGATTGTCAATTAGATATATATATATATATATATATATAATCACTTTGTTCGGGAACGCCAACTTTTAAAAAAAATTTTAGTTGGCATGGTTTATCAGGCTTGATTGGACCTAAGACAGCAGCTGCTTTCTGATCCCACATTTAAGGAAAATTACATGTATATTACCATGTACTTGGACGACCCGCATAGGACAAGTTGGTCTAAAAGGACAGCCACATGCCACTCCCGCACTCCGACCCTCAACTGTTGCATGTCATTTCCACCTGCAATGTTGTCCCCCATTTAAACACAATTCTTTCTTAAATTTTCGCCAAACTGGGAAAATAATTTTTTTTTGAATTGAAAAAAAGTTAGAATAATAATATATAAATAAAAATAGTAATTTACACATCTATAACTTTTCAAATATTTATAGATTACGTCCTTAACCTTTAATTCTAATTGTATAGATCTCCAAATTTTCCCAAAATCTCCAACCAGCTCCCTATAGACGGAAAATAGATGCTTGTCAACACTATGACGGGAGGTAATTTTAGTAAAATATAATGATGAATATTTTAATTTAAAAAATAAAAATAAATAAAAAAAGAAAAAAGGTGCGGTAAGGACCCCCCACCTCTACTACCATTTCTAGTAGCACTTTAGCTGCTGGAAATGGCAACAGGGGGAAACTCTACCAGCCTCTGTTGCCATTTTCAACAGCCACAAGGCTGTCAGAAATGACAGCCGGAAAGGGGAGACTCCCCCCTCTACTGCCATTTATGGCAGCCCTATGGCTGTCAACGATAGGGCTGCCATAAATGGTAGCAGAAGAAGTGAAAAGTCCTTACCCCAACTTTTTTTTAATTTATTTTTATGTTATAAATTAAAATATTTATTTTTATATTCTATCAAAATTATCTCTAGCCATAGTGTTGACTAACGTCTAAAGTTCATGGTTTCCGTCTATAGAACCTTGGCTGGGGATTTTTTGAATGGCTGGAGATCCACACAAGTAGAATTAAAAGTTCTAGACATAATCTATAAATACTTGAAAAGTTAAGAACGTTATGTATAAATTACCCAATTGTTAACCAAAAAAAAAAAGAGGGGGGGGGAATTGATATAGTGATTTAAAAACTACTTCTCAACACAAAAGTCATGAGTGCAATCCTTATTATTAGATTTTTATCAATTTTTTTTAATGAAAAGCTCATTAGTGTAATATGACATTATAAGTAATTGTGTCAAATATGTGATATATACGAAAGAAACTTATCAATTATGTCAGACAATTTTGTAATTGTGTCAATGAACTATGTTTTAATATATATATATATACACACACACACATACACATATATATATATATATATATAAATTGTCCTACTCACAATGACACAAAATATGAATTTTATATAAATAGATTGGTCTCTATAATGTTCAATAATACAACGCCACGTCACGTGTAATGGGATATTGTGCCTCGATTACAGAATATGATCTATTTTCATAGAAAAACTAAAATATGCATAATTTGTTATAAATTGTACGTTATCCCTTAAAAGTGACTAGTGACACTTCTTGCAGGGCTATCAGTTCCGGGAAAGTCTACAGTTCCATAATTCACGTATTCTCATCACATTTCATATTTACATGCACCGTTAAACTTTTTCACGAACTCTTCTAACCATTCTCCATTTTTCCTTTAAAAAAAAATGAAAAAGTCTAGTTGAACAAAAAAAAAAAAAAGAGACAAAATTAACATGTGAATTATTTGATAAATATTGATGTAAAAGTGATATAATGTATTAAAAAAAAGATTATGATATATGTCAATTTTATTAAATTTTTTTACATATGTGTTTGTTCATATAACATAACTCAAAAAAATATGACTTCAATTGATATTGCGTAGAGTCATCCAAAGTCAACGACTAACATTAATAAAAGCAAGGGTTAATTTCGCAAATCGTCCTCAACTTTTAGCTTAAGAATCGATTTCGTCCCCAACTTTTTAAAGATACACCATAGCCCCCAATCTTTTAAAAATATACACAAATCGTCCATATTTCTACTGTTCCGCTAAATTTTTATCAAAATGACGATTATACCCCCATAAAAATTTTAAACTTTTTTTTAAAATGTTTAAAAATAATAAAAACTAAAAAAACCACCCCACTCCATCTCCACGTCTCCCTTACTGCCGACAGTATTGTCAGCGGCCAAAATAGGGGGTGTATCCCCCCATTATGGCAGCAAAATGGGGGAATTCACCCCCCTTTCTGTAGGAAATGGCAGCCATTTGGCTGCCATTTCCGGCAATATTTTGCTGCCATAAAATGGCAGTAAAAAGGGGGGATGAACCCCCCCATTTTGCGGCCATTTTCGGCAGCAAAATGGGGGGATTCACCCCCCATTTTTGCCTGAATTGGCAGCCATTTAGCTGCCATTTCTGATAGCATTTTGGTGTCAGAAATGGCAGCAAAATGGGGGAGAATCCCCCAATTTCTGTTGGAAATCCCCCCATTTGGCTGCCATTTCTGACAGCATTTTGATGCCAGAAATGGCAGTAAAATGGGGGGGATTCACCCCCATTTCTGCCGGAAATTGCAGCAAAAAAGGGGGTGAATCCCCCCATTTTGTGGCCATTTCCGGCAGCAAAATGGGGGGATTCACCCTCAATTTCTGCCGGAATTGGCAACCATTTGGTTGTCATTTCCGGCAGCATTTTACTGCAATTTCTGACAGTAAAATGGGGGAGGGGGGATTCACCTCCCATTTCTGCTGGAAATGGCAGCCATTTGGCTGACATTTTCCGTAGCTCTCCCTATTTTGCTGCCATTTCTGACAGCAAAATGGGGGGATTCACCCCCTTTCTGCAGGAAATAGCAGTCAGCATTTTGCTGCCAGAAATGGTAGTAAAAAGATAGGGTTAATCCCCCCACTTTGCGGCCATTTTCGACAACAAAATAGGAGGGAATTCACCCCCCATTTCTGCCGGAATTGGCTGCCATCAAAATGGGGGAATTCACCCCCCCCACTTTTGTCGAAAATGGTAGCCATTTCCGGCAGCATTTTGCTGCCAAAAATGGCAGCAAAATGGGGGTGAATCCCCCGCATTTTGCTGTCATTTCCGACAGCAAAATGGGGGGATTCACCCCCCCATTTCTGCTGGAATTGGCAGTGATTTAGCTGCCATTTCGGGCAGCATTTTGCTGCCACTAAAAGGAGGGGGTGAATCCCCCATTTTCCGGCCATTTCCGGCAGTAAAATGGGGGGATTTACCCCCATTTCTGCTGAAATTGGCTGTCATTTGACTGTCATTTCCGGCAGCATTTTGCTGCTAGAAATGACAACAAAATGGGGGGATTCACCCCCCCATTTTCTACCGAAAATGACAGCCATTTGACTGCCATTTCCGGCAGCATTTACTGTCAGAAATGGAAGCAAAATAGAGGGATTCACCCCCATTTCTGCCGGAAATAGCAGCCAAATCTCCCCCCATTTTGCTGCCATTTCCGACAGCAAAATGGGGGGATTCACCCCCCATTTATGTCGGAATTGGCAGCCATTTGGCTGCCATTTCCGGCAGTATTTTGTTGTCAGAAATGGCAGCAAAATAAAGGGGATTCACCCTCCCTTTTTGGCTGCCGGAATGGACCATTTCAGCGGCTTGCGGCAAAGGAGACGTGGGGTAGGGATAGGATGGGGAGAATTTTTTTTTAGTTTTTTATTATTTTTAAACATTTAAAAAAAAGTTCAAAATGTTTATAGAGGGTATAATCATCATTTTGATAAAAATTTGGCTGAACAGTAAAAATAAGGACGATTTGCGTGCATTTTTGAAAAGTTAGAGGCTGTAGAATGTCTTAAAAAAGATTAGAGACGAAATTGATTCTTAATCTAAAAATTGAGGACGATTTGTGAAATGAACCCTAAAAACAAATATATCTAAGCATAAAAGAATTTGTGTGAGACCTCAAACTCCTTGTTCTTCATAAACTGTATTTGTCTGTACAAAATCATCACCTAACCCTACTTGACAAACACGCCCCACCCCACAAAAAAAATTAAAAGAAATTCAAAACTATTAAAATAAAAAATAAAAAATAAAAACTAAACTTTTAAGGGGAGGGGTAAAAAAATCCCCGCTAATCTAGGTCCATGTTTTCAAGTTCGTTGTTCCCGGATCTCAAACCCAACGCCGGACCCGCCTCTCGCCGGTTCTCCCCGCCTAAAAGGAACATGTGGATTCTCACTTCCGGCTCCTCTCCCCTTTCGTTCCCGTCCTCTTCACCGCTAGTTTCTTTCCTCTCCTCCACAGGCATCTGGTGCCGGCAAACGGGGCACGACCCGTTAACGCGCAACCACTTGTCGATACAACCCGAATGGAATTTATGCTTACACGGCATTTCTTTACCCTCTTCGTTCAACTCAAAATCCGTTAAGCAAATCGGACACTCCAAACCCGTTTCGGTCACTTGCACCACCGGCATCGACTCGATGGATGCTTTCGACGCCGGCACTGGACCTTCCTTTCCTGGCCCATCGCCGGCAAAACCTTCGATCACTGTTATTGACCCTGCGGCTTGGTTTAACAGCACCATGACATCGCGCGAGTGGTGAGCTTGCGGCGCGGAGAGGCCAACCATGCGGAGAACCCACGGGAGAAGGGACACGGGGATGCCCCTCGGGCTAAATCCGTCGAGAGACGGTGCCGCTGGCTGTGAATCCGATTCCGATGAAGACATCTTCAAATTATATGCTTTTCTTCTTGGTGAGTTGGTATAGGGGCGTATTTGGGTGATATGATAAATAAAATGATGATGATGAAGTGATTATTTGGCGGCTGGTGGCGGAGGAACATTCATACGTGGAGGAGGATGAGCGGTGGAAAGTTGTAGAAGGATCTAGAAAGTAGCGTCAGAAAACTAGAAATTGGTGTTATAAATTAATTAAATTAAATTTAAGTCAAAAAAATTAATTAAATTAAATAATCAAGATATTTGTATTAGGTCAAAATTTGGTAACTTTGAGTCTTTGACTAATTAAATAGGTTTAAATAATCATTTACCAGAAGCATCTCGCGAGCTCTATTTAGGAAATTCTTTTTTTTTTTTTGAAATTCAGGAAAAATTCTAATTCTATTTTAAAAAACTTTCATAAAATATTTTTTTAATAAAATTTATCCTATTTTATAAAATATTTGTAAAGGGTTTTTCTGTGAAATATTTGTAAAAGGATTTTTTTTACAAACTTTACAAATAAAAGGACTCATCTATTTTGAATAAAAATAAATTAAGGTTTCATTTCGTATCGTTTATAATTTTTCCTCTTATAATTTGACATAATTGGTACAATGATGGCTCTCTTAAAAATTGTAAAATGGATTCGTGTTGGTGTAAGATTGAAATGGGATTTCAAAAGGTCGATGGGGTACGCTTGTTTCCACTCCTTTCACTTGAATTTGGACTAGTCAAATCAAATTTTTTTTCTTTCGATAGCAAAATAATGGCGGCTATTATAAAAGTTTTGTTATGATTCTAAACAAACGAGCCGTAAGTTGTTTTATGTACATCACCATTGACCGATCTGTATAAGTTAATTCGTCGCCAATATTGTTGCCTGTTCGACTTACTAGCACGAGGCAAAAAGGAAATTTTGTTTGTCTTGTTTGTCTCACCGTCTAACTATCTTCACTCAATTTCATGGATGTCTTCTCCTCTAAACTTTGTAGTGGGTTTCTATCGAGGCCAAAGTTACAAGTAAACTTTTTAAAATCATTTGAGCTTGCTGGGATTGTTTATCGACTAAAGTAGACTTCTTCAAAGAGGAATTCTTATCTAGTCCAAATGTGTTTTCTTGGGTAAGTGAAGAGGAGACAGCAATCCATTCTCTGGTTTATTGTCCTGCTACCCGAGCTCTTTCGAAGTTATCTGTTCAGTCCAACAATGCAATCTCTTTATAAATTATAGGATTGGTTCTTTGCCTTGATGACGGGTAATTCTAGCGAGGTTCTCATCCAACAAAAACGTACAGTTGCATGGAGCATTTAGAGACGAAGGAAAGCCAAGTTGTGGGCTGGGCTGGTTAGATTCTTCATCCGTT
This sequence comes from Nyctanthes arbor-tristis, assembly GCA_963692815.1. Taxonomy (NCBI): domain Eukaryota; kingdom Viridiplantae; phylum Streptophyta; class Magnoliopsida; order Lamiales; family Oleaceae; genus Nyctanthes; species Nyctanthes arbor-tristis. The sequence goes on from CAVNYN010219621.1 coordinate 103,295, forward strand.
GCTGGGTGCTAAAATGGGACTTAAAACACTTTGAGGGAATTAATTAATGGCAAGATGTCAGGAAGAGAATTGGGACGGTATCTTTCGCCTCTATTTTATTTTTGGGGGGAATTTTCCAGAGAGTACCGGATTGAAATTGGAGTTGAATCACTGCTTTTTTGACTCTTGCTCTTTCTTTATCCGAGAGATGATTCTCAAAGAAACAAAACAGGTATGGAAGCTATAATTGTAAACCACGATCAAATCTATGGAAGCATTGGTTTATACATTCCTCTTAGTCTCGACTCTAGGAATAATTTTTTTCGCTATATTTTTTCGAGAACCGCCTAAAGTTCCAACTAAAAAGGTGAAATGATTTTTCATTAACTTCCTTTTCGGGAGCGATTCATCCTTCCCGAATGCAGCATACAATCTTTTTGGAAATGATAAAAAGAAGAATATTTCCGTCTACACCAGAAAAATCCTCATCTAATGAACTCTACAATCATTGGGTTTATACCAACAAACAAAAAAGTAATAATTTAAACAATGAACTTCTAAATAGAATTGAAGCTCCAGACAAAGAATACACCTGGCTGTCTCTGCACCCCTACCTCCTTTATCACTGCGCGATCATTTAGGGGCCTTAGCTGGTGATCTAGGCTGTTTCCTTCTCGGCGATGAAGCTTATCCCCCATCGTCTCACTGGCCGACGTTGACCCCTGTTATTTTGAGGTCATATATTCTGTGAAGAAGTGTGTAGTATCTTGTAGGTATTTTAGAGGCTTATCTTGAGTACAGTATGTCTTTCTTGATAGTGTGCTATATCTTTTGTGTTGTTTAAAACTATTTCACATAAAATATCTAAACATCTTTTGTGATTTTCATTTATGTTTTTAATTTCCGTGATCAATTGCTACATGAATAAATACAGTAGTGTTGACCTATACAATGGTCAAACAAAGTTTCTGACTCCCAAAACCGTTCTATTTGTCAATGTAAATGTTTGGCATTCTACTTTTCATCTCTTTCCTTTTTCTTACAAATTTGCTATTCATATATCAGTGAATGCTAGCTCTTATATTTCCTGGTACTCTCTCCCCTTTGTCTTTGTTAGGTTGACTTGCGTAGAGCCTATAATTGTGAGATCTTCCACTACCAAATACGATTGTAAGTTCTTTATCTGTTGATGTTTATATAACACAAATTTAGAGTAATATATAGCTACTATTTTTTGGCCGGAAGAAAATTGCTTAAGAAGTTATTAATGTAACTTATCTGATACTTAATTCAGTGGCCCAAGTTGTGTGCCACTTAGATTGTCTAGGAACAACAAGGACCAGTCTCTTTTTAGTCAAATAGTTGTTATTGATCCATATATTTGGTTTGTGATTCTTTTCATATTTCTATTTTTTGTAAACTGCATATATCTTTATCACTTCTGCTTCCACAGGTGTTCAATATGTTTGATTCCAAAAGTGGTTGAGCGTGGAGTAATAGATTTGGGAGGGTTCATCAAATGTTTGAGCAGATTCCACCAAGACACTTCAAACTAAAAAAAGCCGTATGTATGTATTTATCTCTTTAGTTAATACAAGTTTTAAGATAAAACCATTTCTTTTTTATCTTATAGTTGCATTTTAAATTATATTATTTATGGCAGACGGGCTTTGTTGAATGAAAAGAGGTAACCTGTAGTCCATTATTTACAACGAGCACTTTTGGGTTCTTCATGGAACATCTTCAGATTTCTAGCATATCCGAGTTCAATGGGGAGTATTTACGATTTGGTGTAAGGTCAGAGTTGATTGCAAAGATGCTTAAAGAAGCCAAATTTGATGATTTCTAATGACTTTTTTGAAGCCATAATTGATATGGTACAAGTAAACAAACCATGTATTACTTTTTAATGTGTTCGTGCACAGAGTTTTGAGGAAGCAAACTCCCGAAAAGATTAGAAGATCAACTTAGAAGTGTTGAGAGATTTTGCTATTTATGTTTTAATAATACTTTTTATTACCTGTGAATAGTGTGCAAGGTTGTTGCTTCATGTAGTGTTTTATTAAAAATATTTATTTTACGGTTTGGATGAAAACAAAAGAAAAAGAAAGAGAAAGAGAGATATGAGGTGAAGTTGAGAGAGAAATTTATGGCAATGAGAGAAAAACCTTACTTTTCAAGTAATCAAAGTAAAATAACATGAAATTGATGACACGTGCAATGCATGTACCGTACCTAGTGTTTGTGTGCGTGTGTGTATGTGTGTGTGTGTGTGTGTATATATATATAGAGAGAGAGAGAGAGAGAGAGAGAGGCAACAGAGATTTTGGAATCTTTTTCTTGCTTAAATAAGATTTCATAATCTTTTTTTATTTATGGGTTAATTTCATAAATCGTATTCAACCTTTGAGTTAAGAATCTATTAGATCCCTAATCTTTCATAAATTCCCACAATAGGTCTAATTTGTCACCATTTCATTTACTTTCCCTAAAAAATGGCCGTTATACCCTTAACTTTTTAATTTGAAAAACAAAATATTTAAAAATATTAAAAATAATTAAAGAAATTAAAAAAACCTCACCCTACCCCCATCCCAAGAATGGCTGCCGGAATGTTGTTATTTTCAGCTGCCAAATGAGAGGGTAAGTCCCCCCACTTTTGGAAGAAAATGGCAGTATTTCCTACAGTATTTTGTACTGTCTAGCAGCAATTTTTAATGTCATTTCTGGCAGCACAAATTGAGATAGGGTTTCACCCCTCCAATTTTTCTACTGGATATGCCAGCAATCCCCCAAATTTTTCTAAGGGGGATTCACCCCTTCTTTTTGGCCGCCAGAAATGGCAGCATTCTGGTGGCCATTTCTAGCAGCCGTTCTTGGCAGAGGAGGGGTAGGGAGGGTTTTTTTTAATTATTTTTAATATTTTTAAATATTTTGTTTTTAAAATTAAAAAGTTAAAGGTTATGACCTTCATTTTTATGGAAATTTAATGAAATAGTGACAAAAAGGATTTACCGTGCGAATTTATTAAAGACTGGGGGCTCAAGAGGTCGAAAAAAATAGTCGGGGATCCAGCCGGTTCTTAGTTCAAAAGTTGGGAATGATTTGTGAAATTAGCCCATTATTTGTTTATTGTTTTTTCCTTTTTCATACGACCACCCATTTTGTTATTTCTCCTTTTTTAGTTTTCCTATTATATATTACTAGTTGTATACCTGTGTGTTACACGAAATAGAATAATTAGTAAAAAAAATACGTAGTAATTTGAAAAACTAAATAATATAATTTTATTGTGTACTATTTACTCATATACATATGTTACTAA